>APFE030040562.1:0-75423 GCA_000404065.3 Pinus taeda | reverse complement strand
TTAAAAAAATTATTGTAATGTATTGAAGACATTTTCGTGGGGCCAAAAGAAAATAAAGAAATATATCAAAATAAAAATGATTCATGGTATTGACCTATTTATTAAAAATAAAAGTGAGCTATGGTATTGACCCATGGTATTGAGAACCCATGGTATTGGCCCATGGTCTTGATGTGAAATATAGCCTATTTAAAAGGGGGAATTAGACCAACCTAGATCCATTTTAGCTCCAGTTCTAACTCTTTTAGAGTTGAAAATGGTTTGATCCTTCTAGATGCTTGATAAATTCGGAATTGAGATAAATTTACATTAATTTTATTATCATAAAAAATGTAAAATATACGTTTATGAATATTTATATAATCTATAAAATTAATTATTATAAATATTGTAAATAAAAACTTTGGAGGTCTCGAACCTATATAACCAGGCCTAGGTATATTCTTCTTCCTGCTGCAAATAGAATCAGTTTGAAGTTGTGTAATCAACCGTACACGTTTGCAAGAATCACTCTAGAAGATATTCAAGAGGCTTGCTCCATACATTGGGATATCATTCCATTGCCCACACATTAATGATCGTTTGGGTGTGTTTCGGTATGAAGAAGCGTGCGATTTGGCAAGGGGAGTCTGCTCTGTTAAATAGAAGAGCCAAATTTTGAATAGAAATATTCAACTTATATTAGACCTAGACTCTTTGTAAGGTATTTTCCTATATGTTTTGTCTCTTCAAATATTTTGGCATTTTCTTCATTGGTGAAACTGTAAAACAAAGGGTAGCTTAGTATCAACACACGTTCCTTCTTATGCCACTCATGTTGCATTTTTATGTTATAAATAGTATAGACCTGTCTGATGGCTTCTTTACATGGCATAGACATTACAGATCGTCTGAAAGGGGAATCCCTTATTTTGAAGTGACTTAATGGTTTCAAAATATAAATGGAAATGTTAAAATTCCACTTTTTAAGCTCCTTTTTCCATGTATGGAGCATGATTGTTGGGGCAATGATAAATGGTTTTTTTTTTTTTTAACAAGAACTTTTAATGTATTTATTGTGAAAAATGGAGCGTGCTCATATTACAATCAACAATAGCTTATAAAAACTGAAAAATGAGAATGAGTTGAGGATGTAGTCCCTTCTCCTATGCTTATATTCAAAAATTCATTGAATTCATTGAATTCTTTGGCTATTCTTGATTTCTGTCTTACATATTGTCTCTGGAAGAGCAAAATCTGTGGCATTTTCCTTGTGTTTTTCATTTTGTTGTTCCTTATGTTTGTTATTCCTTCTGTTGTTGTTCATTTTGCTTGCTGTTTCTTTTGCTTGATGTTCCTTCTACTTGCTGTTTCTTTTGCTTGCTATTCCTTTTGCTTAATGTTCATTTTGCTTGCTGTTCCTTATGCTTGTCATTCCTTCTACTTGTTGTTCCTTCTGCTGTTGTTCCTTCATCTGTTTGTTGTTCCTTCTGTTGTTGTTGCTTCGACCTGCTATTCCTTTGGATGTTGTTCCTTCTGTTGTTGTTCCTTCGGATGTTGTTCCTTCTGTTGTCGTTCCTTCTGCTTGTTGTTCCTTCTAGTGATGTTCCTTCTGATGTTGTTTCTTCTGGTTGTTGTTCCTTTTGCAGTTGTTCCTTCTACCATCTGCTACTGTTCTTTCTGGTGATGTTTCTTCTGCTTTATATTCCTTCTGCTTGTTGTTCCATCTCCTTGCCGCTTGGCGTTCCTGAATGTGACTTTCACAATTCCAAATACCACTCTCAATCTAAATATTAGGGCCAGTGAGTGCAGATCTGCCTACTATAGATTGGCTAAGGCAAAGCATGAATCGAGTAGGGTCCTCCATTAACGCTAAGTTTTCCTTGAGACAGCAGGTAGCCTTTATTTTCCAGCGAGTCTACTTGTTTGTTTAAATCCCACAGAATATGGTATGATTCAACTATGTTGAAGTCTTTCAATGTGTTTCAAACTCTCTACAAGCTTTTGTTTAAAGCAGGGTTACAAAAATAATCTTCGGAGCTTAAGAGATTAATCAGAAGCTCTGAGTCTCCGAATATTTGGATTATTTTATAACCTAGCCCCTTCGGAATCTAGAAATCTTTTAAGAGACTGTAACTCTCTGCTTGATTGTTCAAACTTATGCCTAGGCCCTAACTGAAGCTAGTTTTATTTGATCTATCTGGGGAAGGAATCAATCCTCCTGCGCCTACAGTTCCTAGATTCCCCTTTGATGCTCCATCAAAGAAGATAGTGGCTTTTGAGGTCCCCTGACACCACGTAAGAAAGTCACCTTCAATGTGATGCAAGCACCAAGTAGGAGCTTTCATTGGGTTGCTGATTGAATCTTTCCTTTCTCCTGTCACGCAAGGTCCTAGCCATGCAGAAGCTTCTGTAGATAAAATAAAGGAAAAAACAGATTTATCTACGATTTCCAACAAGAGGGCTTTCACTTTGGCATCCACTTCCACTGAATTCGGGAGCCTGTTATTGAAAATGCACTTGTTTCTTCCCAACCACACTTTCCACCAAAGGCATTTTGGAATAGCTTGCCAATTTTTTTTCCAGCCTACGTTTCTAGTTTTTTTCTCAGGGTTTTGATCTGCCCAAGTAGGTGTAGAGAGAAATGACTGATATCTGGGAGGGGATGGGTACGCTAAGTCCATGGAGGACCATCTGCTAGACTTCTTGAGTGAAATCGTAGTGAACAGTAAGTGGTTAGAGGTTTCAATAACATAGGTGTATAGGCAACATCTAAAGGGGTTGTGGAAACCTCTTTTGTTCAGATTTTCTCCTGTTAGTGCTTTTTTATGCATGAGTAACCAAGTGAAGAAATTCACCTTTGGAAGGCTAAAGGGGGACCAAACGGATTTCCAAAGTTTTGATGTCAGCAACGGTGTGTGTGTAACTTGTAAAGAGGAGAATCCTTGAGCTACTGTATAAATTATGGTTCTTCCCCACCCCCATTCATCTTTGGATGAATGATGGACAGGGGCGAGACCAGAGAGAGCTGCATAAAACAAGTATTCATGTCATTCCAAAGGGTCAGGAACCCCTGGAAAATTCCATCCTACCCAATTCCCTTTACTTTCCCAAGAACATATGTTTGCAAGCCGGAGGAGACCTTTGTTCACTAGCCAGATCTTTAAATCGTTACAGGAGTTTAGGGTGGCCAATGGGGCATTCCCTGCAATGGTATCTTCCCGCAGTAATGTTCTTTGTTCATTTCCTAGAATTCTATATAAATGTTGTTGTAAATGGTCGATGCTTCTTCTGACGAAATTCCATATTGTTGTTCCTTTTGGGGTAGAAGCTCTTGTGAGCTTTCTCAGGGAGCCTCCCTTTAGGTATTTCTTCTAGACGATCTTGTTGATAGGATGATTTTTATTTGCATATAGTTGCCATACAATTTTTCCACCGAGAGCCAGATTTTCTAGGCCTAGATCCTGTATCTGTAGCCCACCTTGCTAGAGTGGTCTATTAAGGATATCCCATCTTACCAGATGTAACTTGCTGTGATTTCCCTTGCCCCTGTTCCAAAGAAAGTCTCGAAGGAGTTTGGAAATCTATCCTTTGGTATACTTAGGTGCTAGCAAGAGGGAAGGCTAGAAGATGGGAAGGGCGGAGAGGACTGCCTTTATCAAAACCAACTTCCTAGCCTTTGTTAGCCATTGGCCTCCCCAATATGTTGTTTTTGCTTTTATCTTGCTAACTACTTCAGTCCAAAGGGAGGGAGGGCTTGGTCCCAAGGTTAAGGGAAGGCCTAGATATTTGATCTTTTCTCATTTGTCATACCCTGGGAATCCCAATGTGCAAGCAATTCGAAGGATAGTTGGATGATCTACATTCTAGCCATAAAAAATGCTTTTTCTTTTATTGATCAAGGCTCCTGTGATTAAACAGAAGTGTTGGAGAATTTATTTGAAAGCCTTTGCTATCTTCATCAAGGCCCCTCCCAAGAGGAGAGAGCCATATGCAAAGAGGGCATGATTTATAGGATCCACTCCTCTTGTTGCCTTGATACCTGGGATAGAGCCTACTTCCATTTCCACTGTTAGCTTTTTGCTTAGGGATTCTGCCAACAAGATATAAACAAATGGTGATAATGGGCAACCTTGGTGGAGCCCTCTAGAAGCTTGGAAGAAGTGGGAAGGTATGCCATTGACCAGGGGCGCCATCCAAGGTTTGTGTGTGCAGGCTTTTATCAAGTTGACAAATTCGACACTAAAACCAACAGAGAAAAGGATTTTATAGAGAAATGAAATTTTAACCCGATCAAAATAATTTGACATATCCAACTTGATGAGCATGCCTTTTTCCTTCCAACTGTGGCTAGAGTGGAGGGCTTCTTGCACTTGGATCACATTGTCTATGAGGTGCCTTCCTTTGATGAAACCACCATGCAGAGGCAGATCAACATCACAGTGAAAGAAGTTTTGATGTGGGTGATTGGGTATTCCTATGGCTACAGCCATATAAGCAAATGTCCCTAAAGCAAGCTAAGAAGGATAATAAATTATCACCAAAGTATTATGGTCCGTACAAGGTGTTGGAAAAGATTGGTACTATGGCATACAAATTGGAGCTTCCTGCAGCTTCGCGATTGCACCCAGTTTTCCATGTTTCATGTTTAAAGAAGGTTATAGGCGACAAGCTCCCAGTTCAAACAATATTGCCAGAACTTGACGAGGAAGGAAAAATTATCTTGGAACCGGAAGCAGTCACAGAAACAAGAACTCGGCAGCTACGAAATCGATCAATTTCAGAGTATCTTATCAAGTGGAAGAACTTATCCGCTGAAGATTCCACATGGGAGGATGAGAATTTTATGCAGAAGTATCCAAAACTACTCAAGTGTTGAGGACAACACATTTTTGAAGGCGAGGGGCATGTTGGGTCCCTATAATACTAGTGATTACCCCATTACTATTGTAGTTATACCCCTTATCAATATTGTTGTGCCCCTATTGCCCCCATATTGTTATTACTGTGCCCCATAGAATCCCTCTATTGTTATTTTTGTGGCTTTATATTATTATGTTAGGTCAGCTGGGTTATATTGTGACTCCTTAGACTCCTATATTTAGAAAGGAGGTTTTGTCATTTGAATCATCCAAGAATTTTTCATTTATGTAATGTAAAGGAGGTTGCCCCCTTGAAGAGGCTGAATTCTAAGGCATTGATCTATCTTTCTATCTTTCTTGAGCTGGTTTCATAACAGGGTTTTTTTTTTTGCCTAGGTTTTTAATGCAAACTTAGTGTATTTGAGTTTTTGTTCCCACACAAAGTTGGGGGATCCTTCAACTGGTTGAGACTAAATGTGAGCCACTATGTCCATAAAGCCCTCTCTTGATACCCAAAGAGGGTTGAATCTAAAGGGAATAGGGCCCAAGTCCTCCTCTTTCTCTATCAACAATATGATGGGGTTACGGTCAAATGTTATTTGGGCAGTATTTTTGAAGAGATTAAATGCTTCCCCTCCATCAAAGTACTTTGAACTAGGAACTGGTCTAGATGGGTAGAAATGTTGGCATTACCAACTCTATTGTTAGTCTAGGTATAACGACCTTTATTAGGTTTGAGGTCAAGAAGGTCCCATGCAAGAATCAGAGACTCCACTGACGCATGGAAGGGATATTTACCCCATGCTCCACCTTTTTTCTCATTTCGGTCTAGTGTGATGTTAAGATCCCCTGCTAGAATGATGTTTGGGGGGGAATAGATTTCTAGGAAGTCTGAGAGAGAATTCTAGCAGTCCTTCTTTTCCAGGAAGTTAACAGGAACATAAAGATTGAAGAGAGCTAAAGAAATCTTACTTGGGAGGTGTAGAAGATCTGTATATATCCAGTGTTGGGTTGTGAAGGAGCTCTTAAGCTGGAACATATCCTCTGACCATAAGGTTACAAGGCCCCCTGAAGTACCTCGGGCACTGACCGCTTTTCTTGAGTTCTTTTTCCACTTGGTTTGACTTAAAGATAGAAGAGCATCTTCTTCTATATTTGTCTCTTGGAAAAGGAGAATGTCTAAGGTTTCCATTCTTGATAGATCTTTTATTGCTTTAGCTTTCAGCGGGTTTCCTAGACCCCTACAATTCCAAGAGACAATCTGCATTATTTACTAGAGAGGGGAAGAGCAGGCCCTCCCTTTGGCGGTCAGGTCCTTGTGTTTTTACCTAGTGACATTTCGATTGTGGACTGCCTGCCTTGCATTTTTAATCATTCTGCCTCTTCTTCTCTAATCTCCTTGCGAGACTTCCTTCCTACCATTTTGTTGGATTCCTCAAGAGGTTCATCTTCAAAAGAACCAAGACTGTCTATCAACTTTTTCTTTTTGTTCATTTATGCATAAGAGGGTGGGGAAATGGCACCTACTGAAGGGCCCTGATTTTCCTGCTAGATTGCATCTACACAAGGGGGTTTCTGAAATGGCTTCTGTAGTTTGTTCCTCAATTCCTGAGTTTATTTTTGCTTTTGCTATCTATTCCATATACTGTTGCTCCTCTCCCTCTTCAAGTTCTGGTTGGTCTTCTGGAGGGTTTAGAGCAGCAAAAGGATTTGTTGAGATGGTGGCATTTGCTATGGCTTAATCTTCGGGTAACCTCTTCCCAGCAGAGGGTCCTCTGGTCTCTGGATTCCTCCTTTCCTTTTCACTTTGTTGGTTTGTTTGGATGTGCTTGATTTTCTGGCTTGTCTCCATTGTTTGCCCTTTTCTTTTTCAGATTCTTCCTTAGTTTTCTTCTTGCAGTTTCGAGCAAAATGACCATAGCAGTGACAATGTTGGCACTTGTAGGGGAGTTGTTCATAATCAAGTTCCTATATGTGAGACCAGCTAGCTATGGTTAGCTTGATCACCTCAGGAAACCCTATCTCTATATTGACTTCAACACATATTCTGGCACACGAATACTGTTCTCTCCTTTCAGCCCTATCAATGTATTTACCTAGTTTGTTCCCGATTGTTTCCATATATTCAAAGTTCCAACAATGAAGAGGTAGATGGAGTAACCTTACCTAGATAGGGATGGCTGAAGGAGTGTCCTGGGATGGATCAAAGTCCGAAGTCCATTTATTCAGATAGAGCCCTTGGGGGCCCATGAAATATGGACCGTTTCGGAAAATAAAATCTCGATCTTCTGCTGATTCAAAAACAAAAACATAATAAACTCTACCTACCAAATGGTTTCGGATCCCTTCAAAGACAAGGGGCCTCTAGTTTCACTGGACCCATCCATCAATAGCTTTAGGAGAGGGCTAGAGGTCCGTAAATTCTCCAATGAGCCCTCATTTTGCCAGGGTCAGTGCAGTCTGACACGGGTGTTCTACAAGCAGTTCTATAGAGAGGATGGATTCGAATTTCTTAACAAACTTTTGTTAGTTCGATTTTTCTTTCCTCTTATTGTAGGAGGCTACCAATCATTTGAAGGCATCGATCTCAGGAGGGAGGGGAGGGGGGCCCCCTCCGACATCCATGCTAGCTGGACTCAAATTTTTTGATGAAGAGGCTCATCGCACAAAGCTTTCTCCACTCTCTTTTTGGTTGAATATAAATTTTTTAACTAGTAAAACACTAGTCGGAAAAAGAAATAATGATAAATGGTTTTCATGTTGGAAAGA
The DNA here is from genome assembly GCA_000404065.3 of Pinus taeda. NCBI lineage: Eukaryota > Viridiplantae > Streptophyta > Pinopsida > Pinales > Pinaceae > Pinus > Pinus taeda. The sequence goes on along the minus strand of APFE030040562.1, from coordinate 67,813 downwards.
AACTCGAATAACTTTGTAGGAAACTTATATCATGAGTGATTTTCCTTATCGCAGGATTGCCAAGGACGAGAGTGGTAAGTATATGAGCATGTCATTACCAAAGAGAAGTAAAACATTTACTACACAATAAGAGTTGTTAAGGCCTTATGTTGTAATGATATGTTATGTAAATACTTTGACTTACTCAAATAAAAATAAAAAGAATAAAATTGAAATTGTTTAAAATAAAATTAAAATTTAGTGTTGGTAGATTTTGGGATGGAGGTTTTAATAGATAATAGTTTGCTAACTTTTATTATATATAATATATATATTTATATATATCCATCTAACTCTAGAGAATTGAATGAATCAAATCTTTTGAGGTGCAAAACATTTAGTTAATTGTGGAATAAATTATATTAAGTTAAACAATATTCTTAATTGTGGAGAGTCACACCAACTTTACTATATAGATTAATTTTGTTATAATACTATGAGCTAGTACCACATAAGTGTTTTATATGACATCTTCTAACCATCTCTCAATACTAGTGCATATTCCATATTCCATGGAAATTAAATCTACACCATCCACCTAATTAAACTAAAAATTTTGAAAAACCTCTTCTAAAATAAAAATAGATATACTTATAGATATAAATTGTTATTTTAATTTTCACCACTAATATCCATATTCATCAACAACAATTTAATCCAATAAACATTCCCTATCCTTATTAAAATTTAAAATCTAATCTCTTAAAAACATCCAATTCCATTCTAATTCATTTAGTGAAACATCAAATGTTATTCTAATTCATTTTGTAACATATATTGCAGCTTAAAAAATGCTAGGACGTTACTTCCGAAAGGGACGAGAATATTAAACATTGCTAGTCACAGGGAGATGACACCAGAAATGTGATCCCTGAAGCAATGGAAAATTATACAACTACTTCTCTTCCTATTTCCTTTTAGGATTTTAACGATAATTTATGACATCCCACTAAAGAGTGAGAGTGAGAGTGAGGGTGAAGTAAAATAAAACCTCATAAAATGAGTTTTCTATTGATCAAAATTATGCCCATTTATTGACCATCTCATCCATTGAGGGATACAAAACAGAAATGTTGAGCAAACTTTGCTGCCAGAGTAGTTGAAATGCAGATATGTTCTCATTTTTTAAAACATAATATCTTTGAGGTGAGGAATAAAATCTAAGAGATGATGCCGAAAGGAAATATATTATATAGAGTGACATCTTGCACTAATATTCAATAGAAATATGTGACAAAGATTACAGGATCTAGCGTGTTGGTAGAGTTGGGGATAAGCGAGGCATAGAGATTATTTTCAATGGAGCAGCTTTGTCTAGCGAGAGTCCAATTTTCCAGTCATGTCTAATTGGGTATCAGCGTGGGGAAGGGACCAGTCAAAAGAATGAAGAAGAGAAGCGATAAGGAAGTGAAGAATGTGATGGCCGATGGGATGGCCTAGGCATATTCTTCTTCCTGCTCCAAATGGAATCAGTTTGAAGTTGTGTAATCAACTCTAAGCGTTTGCAAGAATTACTCTAGAAGATATTCAAGAGGCTCGCTCCATACATCGGGATCCCATTCCATTGCCCACAAATTAATGATCATTTGGGTATGTTTCAATATGAAAAAACATGTGATTCGGTAAGGGGAGTCTACTCTGTTAGACAGAAGAATCAAATGTTAAATAGAAATATTCAATTTATAATAGAAATATTCAACTTTTCGAATCGATATTAATGAAAACTTACAATGTAAGATCAAGTTACAGATTGACAAAATTAACAAAAGAAGCATACCAGAAAATTTGAGGAAAAACCTTGTTCATGGAGAAAAATATTATCGATATCGGCATTAATCAAAACTTACAATGCAAGATCAAGTTACAGACTGACATAATTAATGAAAGAAGCATATCTGAAAATCTAAAGAAAAACCTTGTTCATGGAGAAAAATATTATCGGTATTGGCATTAATCAAAACTTACAACACAAGATCAAGTTACAAACTAATAGAATTAACTAAAGAAACATACCTAAAAATCTGAAGAAAAACCTTCTTCATGGAGCAAAATATTATCGATATAAGAAGTTAAGTCAGTTGATGGCTCATAAGGAAGATAGTTGATAGTTTATTGCTGGATCCAGTGACCCAGTAACAACTGTCACGGTTGGCCTTGTTCAATTCAAATCAATAGGTAATAATTGCCCAATCATCTAACAACAAAATCGAATGGCACATATTTTGACATGAAAGCAGTTGGGGGAGTCTTTTTCATAGGGAAACACCTTACATTGTAATTAGTTTTAATAGTTCATTGTAAGTATTTGAATTGTCCTCATGTATCATGAATAGGTTTTCTCCACTAGGCATGAGTGTCTAGGCATAAAGATAATTAGGAGAAAACTATGGCCTTAAGTCCATATTGGCATTTTTTTAGCTCAAGCACTATGAACAATGCATAAAATCCACTATGTGAGTTCTTTATGAAGTATTTATCATTCGAGTTATGTAATATAATCACTCAAGGCTTGTACTATTTAATTATGGTTAGAAAGTTAAGAAAAATAGAGATGGGTTGATGATTTAAATATTTACTTTTATTAATGAAAAATAATTTTTTGTTGTTATTAACACTCTTGGTAATGAGTGAAGAGTTGTGATGTAGAAGTTAAGGCCTAGCTATCAGGGAAACAATTGGAATTAGTTATGCCTAAGAGGAGGGCATAAACAAAACTTATCCCTTTCATGGTGTGTGATTAGTTCTAGACCTTACTCAACCATTCAAGGTGAGTAATCAAGTCCCCTCTACGAGGAACTCACTCAACCCTACCTGGCGAGCACTCTAGGCCTATTGGACCATTCTCCCCTTTAGGAGAATGTCCATCCATGGTGGTATCAATTCACCACTCTCTCTCAATTATGGGAGTAATCTCTACAATCCCTATCTTGTCTCTGAAGTACATGGACTTCTCTCTAGGAAACGACTTTGTCAAAACATCAATTGTCTACTCATCAGTGGAGATGTAGTAGAGCCTTATCGCTCTCCTTTGTAACATGTCACAGATTTAGTGGTACATGATCTCAATATGCTTTGACATATTATGGAACATGGGATTCTGTGAAAGCTTCACACAAGTTTGATTATTAGAGTATATCACTGTCACTTCTAACTCTTGGTTGAACAATTCTACAAACAAATTTGGAATCCACAATACTTTTCTACATGCTTCATTTGCTGCGATATATTCGACTTCTACAGTTCTAAGTGCAATAGATCTATTCTTCCTTCTCATCCAATATATCATGGCAGAGTCTAAACTGAAGCATACACCTAAGGTGCTCTTCCTATCATCAACACTTCCTACCTAGTCAACATCTGTATATCTCTAAAGTTGTACATCCTTGTTTGCAACATACCTCAAACCATAGTTCACAGTACCATGTTGATATATCATAATATAATTTGTCACAATATAATGCTCATGTCTCAATTACACCTAAAAATGTGTCAACGTGTTAACAACAAAGAAAATATCTAACCTGGTTTTAACCAAATACATCAATGCACCAATCATCCAATGGTACATGGATAGATCTACCAAACTAGATTCATAGCCTCTTAACTTCTTCAAGTTAGTCACCATGGGAGTATCCATGGATATACAGTCCATCATGCAAAACTTTTGAAGCATATTAATTACATACTTTCCTTGACCAAGGAAGAATTCACTAGGTTTCTTCCATACTTCCAATATCAAGGAATGATCCATCAACCCAATATCCTTCATATAAAATTCAGAATCCAATTGCTTCTTACACTGAATAATAAGAGGCTCAACACCTACCAGAAAACAACCATTGACATATAATTATAGGAACACGGGTGCATTCTTGATAACCTTAAAATAAGGGTTTGGATTGACATTTCCAATATTTTCAGATAGATGTCAATATAAGCATTCCAAGTTATTGGAGCTTGATTGGGTCCATACAAAACCATCTTTAACCTGCAAACATGAGATTCCTTTCCATGCACCTCAAATCCATGAGGCTAATCACTGTAAACCTCTTCCTCAATCACACCATTGAGGAAAGAAGTCTTCACATCCATATGATGTAAATTCCATATTAATGAAGGAACAAGAAAAATAATGGATCTATTGCAGGTGTACTTGGAAACTAGAGAAAAGGTCTCATCATAATATTCTAACTCTTTCTGGGAGAACCATCTAGCTACAAATAACACCTTGTATTTATCAATACTTCCATCTGTAACATGATTGATCTTGTGTATCCACTTGGAAGTCACCATTGACTTCCCTTCCTACCTTGGAACAATCTCCTAGACATCATCATTCACGATAAATTGATATTCTTCATTCACAGACTCCTTCAATACTTGTTATCTAGTTTCTTCATGATAAGCGCAAGGCTCTGCATCAATCAGGTTAGTCATGAGAGCTGCATATCTAGAAAAAAAATTAGGTTTCTTAACTTCTTTGGATGCAATATCAGGAGTTGCATTTCCATTTTCTTCTTCTAATGTAGATCTAAGCCATGCTGGTCTTTTTTTAATCTTTGGGACAAAAACCAGTTCCATTGGTTTACAAGGCCCTTTTGACTCTTCAAGAATTTTTGTTGAACTTAAATTGTTTTCCTTCAAAGCCTCTTGTTTTAATTCATCATAGGAATCTATGGATACTTCCTTAGATTTCCAATATGAAACTTTATCATCGAAAGTGACATCTCGCCAGACCTCAATCCTTCACTGTTATGGAATGTAGACTTTATAGGCCTTTGGTGATTCACCATAACCATAAAATATGCCTTTCTTTCTTGAAGGTTCAAGCTTGTTCCTTTTGTCCTTAGGAACAGGAATATAGACCGAGGAATAAAAGATTTGCATATGTCCAACCTATGGATTTCATCTCGATAATGCTTCTTCTTGAGTCATGTCTTCCAAAATTCGATGAGGACTTCATTTTTTAATGCATACAACTGTCGATGACGATTCTCCCCATAAGAACATCGGCAAATCATGATCATGCATCACAACATTGATAGATTCTTCAATGCACCTATTCTTTCATTATTTGTAGGTCCCTATTTTAATATTGTAACCCTCATATTGTTATTTTTATACCCCATAGAAGCCCACTATTGTTATTGTTGTTCCCTTACATTATTATTGTTATATAGGCCCTGATTATATTGTGACCCTTTAGACTCCTATAGATACCAAGGAGGTCTTGTCATTTGTATCATCCAAGAATTGTTCATTTATGTGATGAAAAAGGATGTTTCCCCCTCAAAGAGGATTATTTTCAAGTTGTTGATCGATATTTTCTTCTGTTTTCTTATCTGGTTAGAAAACATTTATTATCCGAGCTTTTGATCTTAGGGTTTTGTTGCTTCAAATAGGTCTTCCTGGATTTTTTGCTATAATTTTTTTTTTCTACGAGGCTTCAGAAGCTTAAATTTTGACCACATAAATCCAAAATCTTTATGAACATCTTGTAAAAAAATTAGATCTTGGTTCACTATATTCTCGTAGATATGGTTCATTAATGTTAGGGTATTTGTATGCTCCATAATTCAGTCTCAAATAGTTGACTTAGGGAAATCATCATAAATTTCGTTTTGGATATCCATATTGAATTTTGTAAAAACTGGTTGAAAGTGAATGAACTTTAGCTTTTGGGGTACCATTTTTAGGGCCAATGGTTGAAACAAGGACATGTGGCATTTTGTACTAGCTATCTCTATTGAACCAATCCATAAGCAGGTAATGTTGGGAGAACTAGTCTAATTTTATCTTGAAGGATCCAATATCAGTCTTGTTGGGTGTGGAGCTTGATTATCTTCTTTATTCAAAGGTATCACCGAATTGGACCCCAGTTCGTAATGGGACGACAACGCCGCCCATTTTTTCGCCTCCAAGGGGATCCATTGGGGGGAACAACATATAAATATATATGGGAGTGTGTGCAGAGGTGCCCTCGAATCTAAAAATAGATTTAAAATTGCCTTGTAAAATATTGTAATTTTGTAGAATCAATCTAAGTCATTCATTAGGCGAATGATTTGATAGTAGAAGTTATGTTTAATTTAGGGTTTTTTCCCCTAGAAGGAAACCCCTCGCTATATATGAGGGAATTTATTGCGGCTATGTACATATCTATTCTGAGTGACAAAATAGAGAGCAGATGGTGTGAGAGTGAAGAGGAAATTACAACGGATTTGTTGTAGGTTGTATCCTTCATTTTGTTGGATAATATAAATGAAGGACTGGTTGTTTCTCCATGGACGTCGCCCAAATTGGGTGAACCACGTATATCTGTCTCTCTCTTGTTTTATGTGTTTTCTGTGTTTATATTTATGCAATATTTTATGTGTTCCATTGCTCTGTAATATATAATTTTTTAAAAAGACTAATTGGTAGGGTTGGAAAGAGGACATAGAGCGATACCATATGATGAATTTCAGATATTGGGAGGCTGAAATCACAAATACACAACTGTTTCAAGTTCAATATTATCAACAACCTCAAAATTAAGCACTAAAAGATGTGTATATTTAAATTTTCATAAATTTTGTTTGAAAAATCAGTTTGAAGTGATTCAAATGGCATAGTAAAGTACATATATCATTTATTCGTTCCAAAATGGCTCGCAAACAAAAAAATTATGAACCCATTTATCCCTCAAAAATCTCTACTATAAAGCATGAAGAGGAAGAAACGTAACATGATATATCAAAATTACATGACCAAGCGCAACAAATTTCGCTCTAGCAAAGAACAAAAAAAAGATGAACTATATGGATAGTTTAAAATCAGAAACGAAAGAAAACATGGATTATTTAAAAGTAGAAATGAAAGGTGACATGGATGGTTTAAAATCAAAAATAAAATGTGGCATGAAAAATTTAAAAGCAGACATGGAAGGCTTGAAGGAAGGTTGACAAAGTTGTTGCAAGAAAGGCTTTCTAGTAGTCACAAGGAATTCCATGAAAATAAGGATGAGGATGAAAAGAAAATGAATTATTATTTTAGAGACTTTAACTTAGGAATGAAGATCAACCATATTCGAAATATCAATATAAGGAAGTTTGATGTCAAGGATTCAGTAACATGGATACGACAGATGGAGCAATTATTTGATCTACATGATGTGCCACACTCACAGAAGGTACACATTGCATATTTATATTTCTAACCCAATCAATTTGTGTCATATCAATGGATTTTTTCTCATAAATCAATTATCACTTGTACAATTTTTAAGTATGAATTGATAGCACATTATGAGGATACAAAGAGTAATACCTTCTTTAGCAAATTGATAAATCTCAAGCAAAAGGGTTCAATAGTGGAGCACATTTAGGACTTCCAAAGATTGAATATCAAGGAACTTGATATTCCCGAGGATGCTATTATTGATGTATTCATAGTGCCTTTAAAGGATAACATCCAACATGAGGTTTTCCTTTCAGAAGATAATTCAATGGGAAAAGCATTTAGGGTGGCAAGAAATTTTGAAAGAAAAATTATGGCAACAAGGAGGTATACCTCTCACAACTATAAATATGGTTTTGTTTTTTCTCCTAGCCTCCCACAACTGAAAAGGTTGACATCACAACAACTTGAAGAAAAAAGAGAAAAAGGGCTTTGTTACAGTTGTGATAGCAAATACACTAAAGTTCATAAGTTTTTCAAGAAAAAATATTTTACATATATTGTGAAGAGAAGGAATAAAAGGAACAATAAAAATCAAAAGAAGAGGATATACACTAGGAAACAACCCCAAAGAATGAAGAACTGAAACCAAAAATATTTCGTAATGCATTGGTGGGAATTACCACTCCTCAAACTCTCATGATAGAAGGATATATCAAGAAGAAAAAGGTAATTGTGTTGATTGATTCAGGTAGTACCCTGTTGATAGTGTTGGACCCGCCAACATGTCAAGGGGATCTCCCTGATAAGAAGTCCCAAGTAGACCTCAGACGGTTTGGTGTAGGAGTCCCAACAGTGGGTCATAAGGTAATTCCTTGACCGTGGTGTCATAGAGGCAAGTAGAATAGCTATATTAGCAACAAGGGTGTGACTAATGCAGTGAGTCAAGGAAGGTGTATGTGAGGTTCCAACACTTCAAAAGGGGAAGGAGGTGAAGGTGAGTTCTAGGTTGAAAGGGATCAATCCCAAATCGGTTAGGGACACACAACAAAAAGGACATTCACAACTTCCAGCAGAGTAGTCTACTTGGATGCAACAATCACATCATACAAGGTAAGATAACATGTACAACACTCACATCTTAATCTGACACGAGTGTGACGGTTGTTATAGCAAGGTTCAAGTGAAAGTTTGTCTGATGTCTGGTAGAGCAGTCGACACAGACGGTGACAACATTAACAACATATGCAACACATTAACAACAAGATTCATATAATTGCATGTGAATCATTTCATACACAAGTGTGTAAGTTAAACAACACATATCATTAAAGCAACCAAAGCATTCCAACTACAATAACAACATATGCATGAAAATTCGATGGCTCTTATTATATAAAGAAGTGTAAGTAACAATCATATGATACGTCCATGTAAACTTGCTAGCCCCAACAGTGGAACATTACAGCCACATCTGCTTACTCCTCCAAAGAGATTTACTAGCTCCATGCAGTGGAGAAGCGAAGGCACGTTACAATATTGTCCAAGCCGTCTTCAAAATAGTCTTAGTAGAATCTTGGCTGACCAAAAGCCTATATGATGAGTTATGAGGGACTATTTATAGCAAAGGGTGGGGTGATCCTTGACATTCCCCTTTGCGACAGTTCAACTACCCTCATGACTCTTCACCTACTCTATGACTATTACATCCAATTGTCGACACTTGACTTACACTTGACATGACTCAACATTACAATGCACATGTACTCATATGAGACAACATGGCTTGAGAAAGCCTTGCAAGACATCATCGACACTCGGTCTGCTGTAGTAAGACTAACTCTTTGACATGCTTGTGATATTGAAACTGGTGAGGTGATGCCAATCTTGGTTGTCTGCAATGGTGTGCATGCACCTCATGCTGACATCTTGTTGAAGCAAACTCTCACTTCAGTTGCAACTGGTGCATTGGTTCGGCCCCCTTCATCCAACTCATCTACTAACATGCGAACAGTCTTCTTGGGTGCAGCTGAATCGGCAGCACACTGATGCATAATGTCTGTGCTGATCTTCAAGTGTGTGATGGTGGTCATGCACATCAACTTACCAAAGTACCCATTTGGCTCCAGTTCGATTTGTTTCTTGTCTTCACCTTGGTGAGTGTGTTGAATGGGTTGGATTGCATGTATGTGCACAATGAAATGCATGTTGTTGAATCACTTGCATGCGATCAACCACACTGCTAATCGTGTCTGCTCCATGTTAGCTGTTGGGATGGATATTTAACTTGTCTAAGCACAATTTCATCTGTGAGTGCACATTGCGCCCATTGTTGTTCCTGATCCTACTGCAACTCATTCATCTGCCTACGTAGCTTCATGTTCTTCTTGAGTTGTTGCTTCAGCACATGCAACTCTTTCTTTGTTACATCTTATGTCTTCGCGTGATCTTCATGTCGGACCATCACTCCATAGCCGGAGTCTCCAAAGTTGCTTTCATCATTAATGGACCTGCTTGAGCTTGCAACCTTGTTCCGCCTCAGTGTTGTCGACAACCCTTCGCTTGCATTCGTTGCATTTGGTATGCTATTTTCAGCTATTGTTCATGATGCTACTCACTATGATACTGCTGCTTGATGTCCTTATCTACAAACATATTGATGTCTTCGTGAGTAGGCAAGCTCATAGACACTTGATCGACTACATCCCCAAGCATGCTCTAAATGGTGTCCTCATTTGTACTCTCCTGGAAACCATTGTACTTGTACTACTGAGAGGAAGATGGACACCTGCGATACTTGGAGACATGGAAACACTCATAGCAAGAAATCTGTCAGTCAAAAACCAAAATGAACATGAGAACTAATTTACAAAAAACTTGGGTGAATGATCATGAAGGTTGCGCAATTTCAGTCGGGATGTCGGGAGGCTGACTGCCAAGACTGCTCAAGGCATAGTATGGGCTGTTGGGAGACTGGCTGACTACTAGAACTATGCAATGCACAGTCCAGTCTGGCTATTGACTACTGGGATTGTGCAATGCGTAATTCCAACTAGGAAGGATTGTCAGCCTAGGGGTAGATCTATGCAATTTCTTGGGCCAAGCAACCACTACCCTCCAGAAATGTGCAAAACAGTCTTGGAGGTCAGTGCTAGGAAGGAATACACAAATTTGAAGAGGAAGGTGAGCCTTCCTTTCCTAGATTGCGCAATGCACCCTAGGTAAAGGTAAAGCCTGGGCCAAGGTTGGCTAGACTCGCCGACGAGTGACTAAACACAAGTAAGGCAATGAATGCATGGTGACAGTAAGTGAGAGCAGAAGTGAATGACAATGCATGAACGAAAGATTCAACAAACAAATCAACATGCATGTGGGTGAGGCAGTTCGTCGGTTGGGCGGACATCCATGCAAAATAGTTTCATGCATGTGACAACAGTGAGATAGCAACGAAAATTGAAACAGAGCTAGGAAAAACTAGTATATATGTAAATGGTAGCAAGCACTCAAAGAAATCAAGCAAACAATAATCCTACAAGCGAAAGCACAAAAAAATGATAGAAATGTAGCACAAGGCATGGGAAGCAGTCTTACCCCAAAACAGTTGAGTTGAATGTTTCAACTACTCCTAGATGTGACATGGGATGTCATAGCTGCAAGGTTTATTTGAGGAATGGTCTCTACAACGTCCGATTGATGAGTTTTGATCACATCGAGGTTGTGTCGCACATGCCACGAATCTAGGAGAAGCGACACTTGGTGGGAGGTTTTGGAATTGCTCCTTGCATGTAACCTCCAACTGCTAAACATTGATCCCTAAAACAAGGGATGCCTTTGCATGTTGTCTTGAGAAAAGAAGCCCATGCATGCAAGTCTATTTTTCTCAGTCCTGGAGGGAACCAGTCAACTCAGCTGCACATGCAAGAGACTACTCAACTACTGGAGAAAAATGCGCATTTATGGCTGTGAGCTGGGCTGGCTACCCCGAATATTTGCGTAATTTATGGGTAGAGAAGCTGACTGCTACCCAGATCTGCAAAAATCATGGGCTGAAACAACCTGCTGCTAGGAAAATTTTTGCAAATCATACTGAGAGGGTTGGTTGGCAAGATTGTGAAATCTTGGAGCTTAGCACGCTGTCAAAGAGGATTGTTCAATTACTGGAGCGAAGGCTAGTTTCCCTCCAGAAATGTGCAATTTTCAAGGGGAAGTTGCTCAACCTATAGCTGGACCAAGTCTAGGTGAGCAGCCTATGAGGGGAATGGATCAAGCTGTGACTGATAGGCTACCTTTGTGTAATAAAGACATTGAAGCTTATGAACTTGACGAAGCAAGGCATGCTGTTGTGAAGGTTGGAAGGGAGGCTCCAAAACAAGGCTAAGACAAAATTTTAGAGGGTGGTCGTAGCCACTACAACACTTGGCGACACACTGGTAGAACTCTAAATCTTTGAATGGACCTTGTTAGTGAAAAGCAAGTCTAACACCTTCGAAAGTATTGTTGAGTTTTCAGCTCATCTTGGTTTCACATTAACTTGATTGTAGGATGTAGCATCTGCCAAACCCGTGGTCAATTAACACACATTCAAAGCCAAGGAAACATAGTTGTTTTGATTGGGGTCAAGGGGTATATAAGTGCACAAGCAGTATAGTTTTCAAAGTCTTAGTTTCATTTCTGGTGTTGCTCCACTGCCATCAAGCTTAAACAATACCCTAGTGGAGTCACATAGGAACACAAGCATGGCTCCGCTGACAACAAGCTTTGTTAGTACCCCAATGGAGTTATTCTCATCACCTCCTTATGCAGGAAGCCTTTCTCTTCTTTCACCTTATTCATTTTTATTTTGAATTTTTGACTTTTTGTTTTTCCATTTTTCACTATGCATAACACTTATTAATTTTAGAGGCGAAAGAGGGATCCCGACTTATTGAGAGAAGAAGAGGTTGTTCCAACAAAGAAGTAGTTTATGGTATCTCTGACATGCCTGTTAAGGTTTCCCACTTACCTTACTCTACTTAATTGAGCTAACAAGGGTTAACCCAAAAACAATCGACTAGAGAAGGTGACACTTGTTAGCTCACAAGCATTGTGTTTACACCAAGGCTTACTTTGAATAGTACATCTTTTCTTTCGACGTATCATGGACTAAAAGTAACAAGTTCATCATATAGAGGCAAGATAACAAATAACCAAGTAGTGATAGTTGTACAAGCCCTCTTGCACTTTACCCAGCTCACTTCAAGAGTCATACATGTTTTCATGCAAAACTAACCTATGAACAAAACAAGCAAACGAACTAACAATCAAAAAGGAAAAGCAAGAGAAGAAGCAAAAATGAAAGCGAAGCAAGTAAACAAACAAGCAAACAAGCAAACAAAGCATGTAAGTGTTGGACTCTGTTTTTGTATTTTCTCATACACTTTTCATACTACTTTTTCCCTTGTTTTAACCTACAGTTGAACTATTTTCATGTCATTTTGACCACCTTGTGCCTAGACTATACCAAATTCCCATCCAAGGTAAAAGCATTAAAAATGGTGTTGTTTTTGCTATTTTTATGATCAATAATAGGTAGTTGAAAGTATGCTTGTTTTTTTACTAATTATTATGGGTGATAGATGTGAGGATTGCTCTCACAGGGATCCAGGACTTATGCATCGAAAGAGAATTTTGCACTCAAAGAAGGAACTATACTTAAGGCAACAATACATAATTGCACTCTAGGAAATTACACTTGAATATTTTCACTTAAGGATGAGCAATATGGTCAACGTGACCTCCTCAAATTAAACAAGGAAGATCGATGCTTCTTATGCATAGCCAGCTTTCAGCTTCCAAAACAGAATTATGTCTTATCATTTAGATCTTATATAGCAAACTATTGGTTGCTAAGCCTTGATTAGAATGGAAATCAGATTGGCATCTCCATGATTTTATTTTTACTAATTGTAATATGTGAAATGGATTATAAATCCTATAGAAACAATGTAGAAGGGATAGATACGCACATACATACTGAGGAATCTAAACTCTTTTGTTGTTCTACTCAGATTTATCAATGGAAATTATCTTTGCCTTGGTTTTGCGTTGAAGAAGAAATTGTGATTGCAAGAGTTTGTAAGTGGTTAATATGTTTATCTGATTCTCTTCATTTTCCTGTAAGTTTCATACCTAGTAGTGGCAAGGGCCCACCACCACTAGGAAATTTAATCCCGTAGCTAGTAGTCGATTTGATTGCTTTAAGTTTTAATTCATTTCTCTAAATTGTTTTGAAAATAATTTAAATCAAGTTTACAACATTTGATCGCTTGTGTTAATTTATTTCCAGAGCTTCTGAATTCATTTTGTTTATATAACAAAATTCTAACATTCTGGCATATCTTGCTTTGGTCCCTCAGTGAGCTAATTTTCATAAGGTTGGATTTGGTTATATGGAGAATGAGTAGATTAATTAGAATTTACAGTTGATTGGATTGAGCTTTCACTACAAGTTGATCTCAATAAAAACGAGTTCCTTTGATATATTTTTAGGCACACTCTATTTCCAAAATGAATTAATGGTGAATATAATGATGTCCGTTCACTTCCTCTTCGACCCAAAATGTTGATAGCTTTGGTTCTTTTTTTCTGATCTAAAACAAATTTCGTAGCCTCTACGTGGTTGTTCTATCCCTTGTTGCACAGTAGTGTTGCCCAGTCATGGGCATAACCCAAATCACAAGCCTGTATGCATGCCTTTCTAAGTGAACTACATAGTGATCATGTCAATTCCTCCATAAAAATCTAATTACAAATACTTCTCTAAGCTCAAATAATATTGAATGAATGTTGTGCCTAAGGTTTATGCAACAAGAGAATTAGAATTCACAGTGTGGAGTATCAAGTGACCGATCTCATCAAATCATTTAAGCTTAACATAAAAATCCCAGAACTGTCAACTAAACTTGGTATTATAATGATTGGGATAATTGAGTTTCTGAGATAGTTAATTCCACTCTCTATTTCCATTCATAACTTGCAAACAAGTAGAGCATGTGTTAAGCATTAAAAATGGATTTCCAGAACAGAATTGAAGAATAGTAGTTACTGGAGGATTGTTTTTCTCTTTGATTGATTGGATCAGGCAGAAGATTATTTTTAGCTCGAATTTCTATTTGAAACAGAGTATAGGTTTGGAGTGACATAGTTTTATCAATTTGAAGACAAGCTTTCAATGGTTTGATAAGAAGAGTTGGCATCTCATTTAATTAAGTTTTCCTTTCATGATGGTTGAATGCTAGAGGTTGTATTTTGTTAATCTGGGGTTTGATAGTAGATTGAAAGTTATTGTATCCTCTTAATTTCAAGCATAGGATTTAAATTTGTATTTAGTAAAATAAGCAAGATGATTGAAATAGGTTTTTAGTTGGAAATTATTCTGAGTTGCACCCAAGTGTGAAGCTTATCATAGAGTCCTAAAGATTTAAAGTTACCTTTGAAAAATTTAGTTTCAAGTGTACTTGCCTTTTGAACATGCTTGAAGTAGATTAGAATTTGCAACCTTTCATTCAAGAGTAGCATAGGTAATAGAATTACGGTTTTCGTGGGATTTGAGTTATTTGACAAAGCATTTTAATTGGAAGCTTTTGCTTAGCATATATTTCATGATTCAGATTGGGATTTCATAATAGTTTTAAAGTACAAGTTCATTAAGAATTTCAAAGTTGAAATTTGATTATTGATTCTGCTTGCTAGAATTTGATGAATTGTGTGCTAGGTTCAGCTAAATAATTTTATAAAGGAAACCATTAGAACTCTAACCAAGAACTAAATTTAGAAAGTGTAGTACAACTCATGTTTACAAGCCTGGCTTGACATATAGATGCAGGAGAATTAATACACCCATTAAATCTCTCAACATTTTGGCGTCGTTGTCGGGGGGTTGTAATTTCTTATTCAGGTAACTATTATTATCAGAGTTTCAGGATCTTGTAGGATTGTGAGAGGACAAAGAGTGTACGGTAAGACGTGAGTGAAGAGCCATGCATCCACTTTTGTGGGGTTTCTCCAAAGTCTTACTGATTATTGCTTGTTCTTGAGTTTCTATTTCCTTTATCTTTATGCGTAAGAGTACAGGTAGACCTAGAGATAATAAGGGTAGATTAATTTCTAGTCCTAAATTTCATGCAACCTTTGGATCAGTTAATATACCTCTTATTAATGTTGCTAATAAATATGCAGGACTGAGACAAGAAGGAGGAAGTGTTGATACCAACCTGGTTTCAGATCAAGAATTCTTAGATGAAGGACAAAAGACCATTCAATAGGTTGTCTTTCACAACCCTAAAGGGATCGAGGTAGAAGAATCAGTAGAGTTCCAAGATAACGTGGAAGTGCATCAACCAACATCAACCATGTTCCTATACCTCTTATTCACACTATAATCAGCAAACCTCTTCGAGTGCCCATCACAGATATGGACCACCAAGATAGGGAGAACAAAAACAATGAAGAACACCATGGAGAGGGAGAAAGCCCTTGACGCAATGTTAAATTCTTTGGAGGAAACAACCCAGAAGGACTAGGGGGAGGACCAGAGGAAGACGATGAGGAAACTACCTTCAGATTCCCTATTCTAGATGTGACTCACAACATCAACATGAAAAACATCCCAATGGCATATCTTTCGCTATTCTATAGTAAATCATCTGAAGATCTAGATGCATTTATTTTTGAATTCGATATTTTATGTTGCAGTTATAATTACCATGAGGATGCACATAAACTTAAATTTTTTCTCATCACTTTTAAAGATGCAGCCCTTAGATGGTTCATGAGTCTAGGGAAACAAGCTATATACTCGTGGGATGACATAAATTAGTCTTCCTTAAAAAGTATCAATATTTTTGTAAGAGTAGGGACATCAATGATATCCTTAGGATGCAATAAACAGAAGACAAAAACTTAGAGGAATATCTTGAACGATTCCTATATAATTTTCACAAATCCTGTGGGTCAAACTTAGATGAAAATAATATCAAAATTGTGTTCCTAAAAGGACTGAGCGAAGAATTCGTTGAAACATTAAACCATCTTAGTGATGGGGATATCTATAAGAAGCCATTTGCTGAAGTAGTCAAGCTGTGTCGTACATATTCTAGGAGCTAAGCTAAAGTAGGAAAAAAGCTTCACGAACTTAAAGATAACTCTAGAGACTACGTGTTAAAGAAAACTGTGGCTAATGCTGTTACGAGAGTCAAACTGGGAAGCTTATTAGAAAACTTAAAACTGCTATACTCAACATAATTAGTGACCAGCTAGAAACTATGAAAATCAAACAAAAACAAGATGCTGAAATAACAACCATGGCAGTCTTTTGTCCTATGTGTAGGTGCAAACATCCAGACAGGAAATTTCCTTTAAATACCATTGAGATTTGTGGAATATGTACTGTAGAACACATGACCGAGAAGTTCCCATCACTTCCCAGCCTACAAGCTATCTACAAAGGGAACACTGAAGCCATTGACCAATCTCAAGCCACCAAAAGACCAATCTGGGGAGGCTAGAGTCAGAATGTGTTCCAAATCCAAATTCCCAAGGTTATGGTTAAATTAAACCTCGGACCTTCCAAACATATTACCCTCCTTGGGCTACTCTGCAACCACAAAACACTCCCTGGAACCATAATTGGAGGACAAACCCCTATACCAATGCCTATCAACCCCAAACCCAATTCTATGTGCCTTACCCAAGCATGCCAAGTACCTTGTACAATCCAACCATGCAACCTTATCAGCAAGGGCATAACCCTAACATGTATCAACAACCCATGCTGCCACCACCTCCTTTGCATCAATTGTTACCTGCACCTTCCAAATTATCATCCTTGCAGGCACTTGCCACCTTGAACCCACCCTGACCTACACTATTGCCTATGTAACTCGTACGTAACCCAAGTCATAATAGGCCACCTCAATCTGTAAAAAACATTGATATCCAGCCTTTTCCTACATATATGATCACCGTCATTCCTATGAATGAAATCCAATTATGATCAGGAAAGACAGTTAACAAAGGAAAATCAGTTGTTGTTATCTAGGAAGAGGTGCCCTCCACATCATTTGAAAACCATTTTCAAAATGAAAAACAACAACAACCACATAAAGAAGAATCAAATGAACCACCATACCCGGAAAGAATGATTGTAAAGAAAGAAGAGACCTCGGTTGAATATGATTTGGAAAACGAACTAAGGAATGTCTACATTAAAATTCCACTTTTACAAGCAATCAGAGACATTCCTATTTACAACAAAATTATCAAATATCTCTGCATTAAGAAACTGGGGAGAAAGGGGCATAGAACATCAAAATCATAAGCCAAATTTCCACTATGATTTCTGACTTTCCTGCGAAGTACAATGACACTGGGAATCCCATTGTCACCATTGAGATAAACATAGTACTTCTGCCAAATACCCTCATGGATTTAGGAGCAACAATAAATGCAATGACTTATGAAAAAATGACATCTTTACAGCTACTTGGACTTAAATCCACTCCTATCCTTCTAGAAATGGCAGAAAAATCCATCTTCAAACCAATCGGAAACCTAGAGGACATAGTGTCACTATTTCGCCTTGACAATATCCCATAGATTTTGTTGTCATTTCTCCCAAAACCTCTAGTCCCAGACACCCAGTGGTTCTAGGACAACTGTGGTTGGAAACTAATGATGTTGTCATAGGATGTAGAAACAGAGAAATGATTATTTATAATGGGCCCCACAACCAAACTCTATCTATTTTCCCCCTGCTCAAATAACTGCTAAAGTACCATTATGGCTTGAGAACCCACATGGAGACGAAGATTGTATGTTCCTTTGTTGTCATTAGATTAGTCTAGAGGTCTTCAGGAGCATTCTAATGAACATGTTTTGCAATAGTTTTTAGCTGATAGATCTTGTATCGATTATCCTATCTCTTTTAATGGTTATCAGCATGTTTTTAGTGATGAGTTTCAAGAAACTTGCCATCCAACTGTCTTAGCCTCTTTTACAGCAATGGAGGAAAGCCAGGAACCCACCACAGAACCTATAGAAATTTTTGAACGAAATATATTACATATCAGTACAGTATTGACTGCAGAACAAAGGCATCAGTTGATGAGTATGATTCACGAACAATATGAAGCTTTTTCATGGGATTACTTGGACAGGAGGGGCATACATTCAAACACCTACATCCACCATATCTATACAAATGAAGAAATGAAACCTGTTCTGTAACCACAAAGGCATGGGAACCCAGCATTAAAAGACATTGTCAAATATGAGCTTAAGAAATTTTTCGTTGTGGATTTCATCTACCCCATTTCTAATAGTAGGTGGGTGTCACCTCTGGTAGTGATTCCAAAGAAGAATGGAAAGTGGCATATCTACGTCGACTACAGAGAATTAAACAAGGCCACATTGTGTGACTATTTTCCACTTCTCTTCATTGATCAAGTCCTCGACACACTTTTAGGTAAGAAGTATTTTTATTTTTTAGATGGGCACAATGGTTACAATCAAATACAAATAGTTGAAGAAGACTAAGAGAAGACTACCTTTACATGCCCTTGGGGCACTTATGCATATAGAGTCCTCCACTTTGGTCTTTGTAATGCCCCCACTACTTTTTAGAGAGCTATACTTACCATTTTCTCTTATTTGATCCATGACTATGTGGAGGTCTATATGGATGACTTCACAATTTACAGACATGACTTTTCATAGGCTTTGGAAAATCTAGCGAAAGTATTGATTGGTTGTCAAGAAGCTGATCTGGCCCTTAGTAGTGATAAATGTAAGGTGATTCAAACTAAGGGGATTGTTCTAGGCCATCATGTGTCAATAGAACGAATTCAAGTTGATCTAGAAAAAATCGAGGTAATCTCATGTATCCCTATTCTTAGTTCTCAAAAAGAGGTAAGAAGTCTTTTAGGGAACACAGGTTATTGTCGACAATTTATTGAGAATTTCACTAGAATTGTAGCACCATTATTTAAATTGTTAACTAAATATGTTGACTTTGTATGGAATGTTGACTGTCAACATGCTTTTCAGGTAATAAAGGAAAAGTTGTCCACTGCTCTGGTATTGAGAGGGCCAAATTGATCCTTACCTTTTCATATTTCTATAGATGCTTCAGATACTACACTAGGAGTGGTCTTGGGACAAAGGGAGGATAACTTTCCCTATGCTATTTATTTTATCAGCAAAAATATTTCTCCCGCTGAATTAAATTATATGGTTACTGAAAAAGATTTGTTAGAATTTGTGCATGATATAGGAAATTTTAGGCATTATATTACTAGTTATGAGACATATGTCCATACCAATCATTATGTTGTTATATTTTTTATGAATAAACCTATTACTAATGGTAGGATAACAATATGGTTGTTGCTTTTAAAAGAATTCAATATAACCGTAATTTATAGGCCTAGAAGGAATAACTTGGTAGCTGACTTCTTATCTTGTTGAACATTGCGCAAGGAAGCATGCCAACACCAGTGCCTGACAAATTTCCTGATGAAGCATTATTTTCCATTTCTACTATTACTCCTTGGTTCATTGACGTCACCAATTATCTGGTATCGGGGAAATTACCTCAAAGCATGTCGACCTGAGAAAAACATAATATAGTGCAACGTAGTGCTAATTTCTCTTGGATTGAAGGGGATCTATTTTATATTGGGCCAAACTTGATTATGAGGCGGTGTGTGCGGAAGATGAAATGTATGATATGCTGAGATCATGTCACAACAAGCCTTATGGTGACCATTTTTCCGATAAAAGGACTACATAGAAAGTTCTCCGTATTGGATACTATTGGCCTACACTTTTTAAAGATGCCAAGAAGTTTGTTTTGAGTTGTGACGCTTGCCAATGGATGGGGAGACCAGATTCCTCCGATGAAATGCCTCTTCAACCACAAATCACCATTGAACCTTTTGAGAAGTGGACATTGGACTTCATAGGGCCCATCTCCCCAATGTCAAAGAAGAAAAAGTATATCTTGGTATGCACCAACTACGTCACCAAGTGGGTGGAGTCTAAATCATTGTATGCTTCCACTGAAAAGGCATTAGTAGAATTTTTGTTCAAGGACATCTTTACAAGATTCAGTGTGCCTCGTGAAATCATCACTGACCAGGATACAAAATTTACATCAAAGTTGGTCAAGGCACTCACGAAGCAGTACCAAATTAAGCATCGCAAATTGACTCCTTACTACCCCCACGCTAACAGGAAAGTGGAGTCCACAAACAAAGTTTTGGAATCCATCCTCACAAAAACTATTCAAATGCATCATATGGATTGGGCAAATAAGTTACTGGAGGCACTATGGGCTTACCGGATCACTTGGAGAAATGTGACAGGACACACACCTTATGAGTTAGTCTATGGTAAACCAGTGCTCTTGCCTATTGAGTTCCAAGTAAAAACATTCAGGACTACCACCCCGTTGGGCATGAATCTAAATGAAGCTCGAGAGTAGAGGCTTATGCAATTGAATGAACTTGACGAAATCCAAAAAGATGTCTACCATAGAACCAGATTGGTGCAGAGCCAAAGAGATCGATGGCATGACAAATTTATCAAGAAGAAAGTCTTTCACCCAGGTGACTGGGCCTTGTTATATGATAGTAAGTTTAAGCATTTTAAAGGTAATTTTCCTACCAGATGGTTAGGACCGTATGAAGTAAATGAAGTTTTTGATAATGGTTCAATTCGTATTTGTACTATTGATGATGATAAGAATTCTTTTGTGGTAAATGGTCATTAGATTAAAGTTTATCACAAACCACTTTCACGTGATCATTTTTTGCAGGAAGTACGAAAGGATCTAGAGTTGGAGTTGATTCATGCAAATGACCAGCCCTTTGATGGTTCAAATGATTAATTTCTCTATATTTATTTATGCACACACACACACACACACACACACACACACACACATATATATTTATATATAAACTAATGGGTTGTTATTTTTCATATTTATAGGTGGTTCTCCCCACAACCCATGTAGAATAAAGGAGGAATTCACCAAGATAAATTTTATTCCTTTATCTAGGCCTGGTGGATTACTTATGGAAAAGGAACCTGGGGAGTCTTCTTTGGAGGCCTTCAGACTCTCTAAACATGAAGCTCCCAAGCATTTACTGATCCAGGATCACAAAATGATATGGACCAACATTAGTCTAGGGATTCCATGAGTATAGAATTGTTCTTTTCTGGGCTCAAGGAAATGTTTACGGAAAGGAAACCCCCTGGAGTCTACTATGGGCAATTCATACTCTCTAAACATGAATTCCTCGAGCAAAAACTACTTTAGGCTCACTAAAACAATAAAGTAGTGGTAGTTTAGGGATCCTTTGGGAATTGAATTATTCATTTCTGGGCCCAAGGGAATAATTACAGAAAATAAGCCTCCTTGGAGATCTCTTTTCAGACATTTCCGTCTCCCTAAATAAGAAATTCGCTATGTAGTTGTCATCTCAAGCCTGGTCAAAAACCATGAGATGATAGATAAGGTTCTAGTGCTATCCCATAGCATATTTAATTCCAATTTGTCAAAAGAATTACAGATTTATGTTCTATTTCCTATGTTTAACTAGTTTTTTTCTAAAGTACTTAATGCTGGGCTAGAGTCTTCCTGAGATTTAGCAGTTTCATGATTCCAAAATATTTGTAAAGGTATGAATGTTCAAATGCTAATCCTGACATTAGCGCCATCAATCTCTCAAAAATATGTAAACTCTACTGCTAAAGAACTAATAATTCTTCTTAGATTATTGGATCTCTCAGTTCACTGCAAAAATCGTTGTTCTCTGCACAATGAGGAAAGATGTTTCGAACAATGGATCTTGAATTCATTCCACTATCCTTTATATCCAAGATCATTACGGTGACATAGGTATTGCACTTAACTTACCTAATTTGGTCTCGGATAGTTCTAATGCTCACCAAAGGTAATTGTATTTTACCTAATTTCCTAAAGATCTGGGCTCCATTACTATTTTTACCCCCACTTCCTGATGTATTGAACCACTTCCCATTTTTGCTTCCTCATGATTATGGCCCCTATCCTTTCCTCACGTATATTCATAATTCGGGCATCATTTCCCTTTATGGGAGCAACATACACCAATGCATGGGCTAGATGTAGGGTATTATTCTTTAGAGCACACACAGGTGTTAGTATGATGTGATAAGCAGTCTTTGGTTGAGTTCGACGATGAGTCTATTCCGTATCAGCAGACCTTTGCTGGCTTTTGTTCACAGGTGTGATGCTATAATGATGAACGATTGTCACCTCTCACTTCAGAAGGTGGCCAACACATTATTTCTCTTGATGGCCATGACTCCAACATGAAATACACATTCCTTTCTAAGTGCATTACCTTAAGTTCCATTCCCAAATTTTTTATTACTACATCATTTATATTTATTCACGGTCACTCCATACGAATTTTTCTCACTACAGAAGTGTCATGTAATTTTGATTAGGTTCTAATTGTGTAGTGACATTTGCTATAAGAGAGATGGTCCATTGGTTCAGTTGATCACTTGTCTATGCCATCGAATTCTATAGGTGCATTCAAAATTTGACCATGGGAGTGGATAAGCATGAGCCAACATTTCTCTAGTTTCTGTGGACCCTTGAATATCAATCTTGTAAGGTAGTCATCGAAGAGAAGGGATGGACAGTTTTTCTCCAAAATTTTCAGGGGTACAATGATGCAGTTGCTTTGGCCTTTGCCCAAATGTTTGATGGGAAGAGAGCCAAAGTTCAGAACTTACAACTCAAGGTCACAGAGCAGTCACTCAGTGAAGCAATAGGGCTACCTTCAAGTGGGGAGAATTTCTTCAAGGGCGACCAATTACACATTCCCAATTGTGCAGTGTTTCTAGAACCAGCTTATCAGTCACTAAGCTGGGCCAAAGGAGTCTTGCATACCTGCATTTAGGATCAATGACATCCCTTGTTAACTATGATCCAGAGTTTCTTAACCTGCGAAGGAAGGTATGCCATCGTTTTTCGATATTATATCAGGCTCTTGATGCATATTATAGAGGAGTGCTCCATAAATATTCCCCATTTCTTGAAATTAAGCCTCCACAAGATGGCCAGGGGAGTGCAATCTGAGGGTAAGAAACTAGATACTTCCCTCTACAATTGTAGTTTGATTAAAATTCTGATTGCGGTTGAACTGAGTAAGAGGAAGAAGTATTGGGAAGACTTTCTCATGGAGGACATTCCAGGAAAAGAGACATGGGTCAAGTGGAAACAAAGGCCTATTGGTAGAACCTTGACATCTAGGAGGGAAACCCCTACACCTACCTCACAAATTACCCCTACTTCCCCCACTTCTCTTACCCATTCTGTGTCACCTCCTCCCAAAAATTTTAAAATTCATGATCCCTCTTCCTACCAAGTAGTTGAGCCTTCAAAGATACAATTATAAAAGAATAAAAAAGAGAAAAGGGGAAGGGAGACCTTAACCTCCATAGACGAGCCAGCTAAAATTCCCTCAATAGGTTAACAAAGTCATTAGCCCAAAAACAAGGTTAGGAGAACCTTATTTCTTGCTCGCAAAACTTCAGCTCCTACTATAGAAACTTCTATACAAGGTAGAAGAAGGACTCGAAGCATGAACAAACCTCCTCACACCCCATCTTCACTTCAAGTTTCCAATCCTCAAAAAGTGTTTGTAACCTCATCTCCAGATTTTTTTGCTCAATCTCAATTATCCCTCCCTCAGTCTCCTTCACCTCCATTGCAGTCCCAAATTCCCAATGACATTGCCTAGGATTTACACACTTCCACTTAGCCTTTAGCCAATAAAAAAAACAATTCTCTTCACCTAAACATAGTGCAAATCAGATGCCTAGAGGAATTCCTTCCCAACAATCCACAACTCCAGCAAGGACACCCATTTTAGAAGAAGAAGAGAACCTAAGAATTAAGTTGATCAGAATCCAAAAGAGGATTGGTAAACTCAAAGATTAGGCTCATAAATTTAAGGTACTATTTCACTATGTCAAAGGAGTGAATGATTAGCAGCAAGATAGTAAATTGAGACTCTTCGCTCAAAATGATGCTTTGAAGAGAAAGAATAGACAACTTTTGACATGGAAAGAAACCAGGACTCATCCTGCAAAAAGGATCAATGCTCAAAAGTTAGCCAGGAAATTCACCAAATGTTCAGTGCCATTGAAAAGAGGACTTGAAGTCTTGGTCAATGCAGTTTGCCTTTGACCAGACAATTAGGTGATTCAATCTCTTTTTGGTTTGAGATGCATGAGGACATGCATCACCTCAAGTGTGGGGGAGATGTTGGACTCTGTTTTTGTCTCTACTCATACACTTTTCATACTACTTTTTTCCCTATTTTAACCTATAGTTGAACTCTTTTCATGTCATTTTGACCTCCTTGTGCCTGGACTATACCAAATTCCCATCCAAGGTAAAAGCATTACAAATGGTATTGTTTTAGATATTTTTATGATCAATATTAGGTAGTTGAATGTGTGCTTGTTTGATTACTAATTATTATGGGTGATAGATGTGAAGATTGCTCTCACAAGGATCTAGGACTTCTGCATCAAAAGAGAATTTTGCACTCAAAGAAGGAACTGCACTTAAGGCAGCAATCTAGAATTGCACTCTAGGAAATTACACTTGAAGATTTGAACTTAAGGACGAGCAAGATGGTCAACATGACCTCATAGAGTTAAATGAGGAAGATTGACGCTTCTTATGCATAGCCATCTTTCAGCTTCCAAAACAAAATTCTATCTTATCATTTAGATCTTGTATAGCAAACGGTTGGTTGCTAAGCCTTGATTATAGTGGAAATCAGATTGACATCTCCATGATTTGATTTTTACTAATTGTAATATGTAAACTGGATTATAAATCCTATAGAAACAATGTAGAAGGGATAGATACATGCATACATACTGAGGAATATAAACTCTTTTGTTGTTCTACTAAGATTTATCAATGGAAATTATCTTTACCTTGGTTTTGCATTGAAGAAGAAACTGTGATTGCAAGAGTTTGTAAATGGTTGATATAATTATCTGATTATGTGCATTTTACTGTAAGTTTCATACCAAGTAGTGGCAAGCGCCCACCACCACTGGGAAATTTAATCCCATAGATAGTAGCTGATTTGATTGCTTTAAGTTTTAATTCATTTCTTTGAATTGTTTTGAAAAGAATTTAAATCTAGTTTCCGACATTTAACTGATTTTGCTAATTTGTTTCCAGATCTTCTGAATTCATTTTGTTTATATAACAACGTTCTATCATTCTGGCATATCTTGCTCTTGTCTCTGAGTAATCTAGTTTTTGTAAGGTTGGATTTGGTTATATGGTGAATGAGTAGATTAATTAGAATTTACAGTTGATTGGATTGAGCTTTCACTACAAGTTGATCTCAATAAAAATGAATTCCTTTGACTTCTTTTTAGGCACACTCCATTTTCAAAACAAATTAATGGTCAATTTAATGACCTCTGTTCACTTTGTCTGCAACCTAGTATGTTGATAGCTTCGGTTCATTGCTTCTGATCTAAAATGCATTTCATAGCCTCTGTGTGATTGTTCTATCCCTTGTTGTTGTTGGGCATGGAATCCCCCACGAAGCATGTTTGGGGCTTAGAGACCATGTTTTGACCAAATAATGTTGTAAAGCCCCATGAGTTGTGAGCACGGAAGTATGTTAGGGTCATAGGGTTGTCTGCCCTAGTTTGTAATGTAATGTCGGCCTACCCATGGTCTGTGGACCATGGGATTGTATAAATAGAGTGAGGCTCTAAGTGTAAAAGATAATTAGAGAGGGTGAAGCATGAGATAGCAAAGTAGAAGCACAGGGAAAGTGTATACGTGTGTCTTGAGTCATAGGGTAGGAGAAGGTTCTGCAGCTGAGTGTGCAGAGACCTAGTAGTCTGTAGCTGAGTGTGCAGACCCCTGTAGCTGAGTGTGCAGGTTGGAGTCGAGTCTGTAACCGAAGAAGAGAATAATAAAGAAAAGTTTTATCCAAATTTTGTGTATCTATTCTTGAGTTATTACATGTTTGATATCAATTCCAAATATATTGTTTATTTATTGCACGCATTTGTATGAATGATTTATATCGCTAAGTATACTTTACACATGCAAGTAAGCTAAGTTAATCAAATAACGGCGGAATACTAGTAAGGGCTTGGGCAATAATAGTGCTCGACCCTTGAGTAGGGCTGCACAAAGGCAGCATCACAGGCTGTGAGGTACGAGTAAGTTCGAGTAGCGACGTGCCCCCAGGGTCGAACCGCGGGCCACTTAAACTCATCAGAGATCTGCAGGATGCAAAATCCTGGTTCTAGCACCCTCCCATACTACTTTGGGTGAGACCTCAGTCCGTGCTCCACAGACTATTGCTGAAAGGGCCAGTAGTACTGGGATTTGTTTGGCTAAATCAACTCCGAACCTAGGTTAGGCCCCAACAAGACAACAAATGGTTCTGTTGCCGGGACAGGGATCTACATAAGAGATGTATGATGTCGTGTTACTGGAATTTGACAAAGAAAGAGATTGTAGTGTGGTTGGACAGAAAAATTCACGAGTTCGCGAGTATGGAAGGAACATTGGTTAGAGTGTTACTTATATACAAAAATCCATGAAATTTTCTTTGCATCCTTCCCCTCAGAGTTGTACAAGTGGATCGCAAAGCTAGCAAATTGTCAAGGAAGGTGTAGGCTCGAAAAACCGATTGTGTGGACTCCAGAGTTAGTGCGCAGACTAGAAGCATCAGAAGATAATATCACGCCTACTATGGACCATTGGATCCATCAAATTATAGGAGAGTTTATCATTACATTTGTGGTAGATACTTTAATCAGCTACAGTGAGGCAGAATGACGCTTCCTCAAAGTACCGCAAGGTAAGTACATTAAATCTTTGAACACTTGGATTAAAACTGCTATTGTGTGAAAAGTAGGTTATGCGAATAAATTGATGTGTGGGGCTATGCAAAGTGGGAGGATCTATAGAAACGAAGGTAGAACAGAGATAGAAAATAGCCCCTTGATTTCACCTTGGCGAGAAAGTGAGGAGGAGCTCACGAAAGTTTCACCAAGAAATGTAATCAGTCTGATAAGGTAGTGAATTCCTTGCATACCACCTCCACCTACACCACCACTAGTTTCACCATATTAACCCCCATCTCCGCCCACACCACCTCAACCACCACCACAGTTCAATATGGAGAGTGCGATAAAACTGCTGGTGTTCAAAGGAGTAGGGAATGAAGATCTGGACCAATTTTGGTTTGTGGTAAAGGCTATATAGGAAGCACAAGGAGTCATGGATGACAACATAAAGAAGGAAACACTAGTAAACATGTTGCAGGATCGTGCACTGACATGGTACATTAAGCATTCCAATGACAATCCAAATGCAGGGATCGCGAATATCCAAGTTGCACTGAATAGAGAATTTAGCGGGCCAAAATCAGAGACACAATTGATTATCGAGTTTAAGGAAATCACAATGCTTCTAGGCAAGACACCTTGAAACTAGATCAGAGACTAAAGGGCATGGTTCATGAATCCAACATGACCTTGACAGATGGGCAGCACCCCACATGGTTTGTATCATCACCAACACTGCATCTAAGGACAACATTGTCACGGTAGAAGTTATCCACCCAGGGTAAAGCTTTGGATATTGCAATGAGATTGCATGAGACCCCAATACAAGATCCTATCCTGGGAGTCCAAAAAATCCACGCACAACTGAAAAACTTGTGTCTGGAGATGCAGAGTTTGAAACAAAATAGGGCAACTCACCGAGAGGTGCGCAAGCAGGTATGGTGCATAAAATGCAAAGGCCAAGGGCATGATAAGGACCCTTGTCCAGTCTTTGTGAACTACCTAGCAGGAGGAGGGCCGATGCCATTGAGACCAGAGGCACAAGCAGGGCCGAGCATGACACTTGCTTTATGGTGCATGATTTGTCAGATAGGAGGGAAGCACACTATAGATAATTATCACCTATTACAGAAGTATACGCAGACGTCCTAGAAGTTGTTCTGTATTTCCTACAAGTCAATAGGCCACGATGAGCATACCTTTAGAAGTTATGAACTGATGATGGATCGAACTCCTACCTACAGAGTTCAAAACAAAACACGAGCCCTCGATCAAAGTGCAGGGATGACGCACATTGGATTTTAGGGGCATGGATGATGTCAAGGTGGCATCGGACTAGGAAGGGGTCGCAGATAGTTGATTTGTTACAATTGCGGAGGGCTAGGGCATTGTGCCCGCTATTGTACAAATCTGACGAGAGCATCATGTTTATATTTCACTTAGTTTGATCATGAGACAGAGGACTGCCCCACACTCATAGCGAGGTTGCGCGATAAAGGAATACTCCAGCCTCCCCTGACTCAGAACCTACAAATGATGAGGTTTGAGCCACTGGAAGAGGACTCGAATGTAAATATCATGCTCCAAAGTAGTATCACAGCAGGAGATGACAAGGGCAAGCAACCCGAACAGAGTGCTTGGGTTTGCAAGGCTCCTACCAAGGAACCATAGTTCGATTTGGAGAGCGGGAAAGAGACATTCATGGAAGCTAAGAAGAGCTTCACAGAGGCCTCCAATTCAGGTAGTAAAGACAAACTAGAACCGGAGATGGACCCTTCAATGCATACTACCTTTCTGGAGACATGCATGAAGCTACTACACGACAACAAGGTGGTAAAGGGACTGCAAGAACTCATCACTAGGTGCACCAGGTTAGGAGAACCACGTGTAGTCTGGAAGCTCAGGAAGCACACAATGCGAACAGGAAGAGAGATGAGATTGATTGCAAAAATCGGGGAATATGAAATGGATCAAGTGATTCTGGATCTAGGATCAGACGCAAACGTACTTCCAAAGAAGACATGGGAGCGCATGGGTAGGCCTACATTGCAATGGTCTCCTATTCAATTACAAATAGAGAACCCACAGAAGATCCTATTGATGGGAAGATTGTAGGGAATAATGATAGATATCGAAGGTGCGAGTGCACTTTCAGATTTCAAAGTGATAGAGATTGTCGATGAAATCAATCCCTATCCCATGCTATTGGGAATAGATTGGGCCACTGATATGAACAGAGTGATAATTCTGAAGAAGCACAAAATGATTTTTGAGAAGAAGTCACTGCGCTTAATGGTACCTTTAGACCTTGCGGAAGGATCATACTACACAGAGCTAGCGCGCGAAAACGATCTAGAATGTATCTACAAGATGACTGCATAGGAGTAGGGCTAGGTGAATCCAACAGTGGATGGCAGGATTTCGTGGGAGCATGAAAACTCCTGCACATCAGATTCAGATGAGGAAATAGAATGATGGCAGAACTGGTTACATGAGGCAACCACGCTCAATTGCAACATGATGGTAAGATCATTGTGCTGTGTGACAACATAGGTAAGGGATCTAGCCATGTATGACAGGTTGACAATGGTGGATGAATTCCTAAACAAATTTGAAAGAGAGGTGCCAGAATAACAGCATTTTGATGCTCTGAAATGGGCACTACACGCTATGCCCGAAAGATGGTGGGGTACACATCAAAGAAGTTTTGAGAACTGGCGCGACTGTAGAAGAATGATGCTTATGCTATTTGGAAAGCCTCATCTATGGATGAAAGTCAGGTATGATGGGCAAAATAGCTTGTGCGGCCACCTGTCTAGATGGGTACAAGTGTATGGTACACAACCTACACGAATTCACACTGTCCTCATGATAGGAAACAAGAACAACAAGTAGGAGCAGGCAAGACGAGGGTGCGAACGGTGAAGTATGATAAGACCAAGTGCGCCAAAGATTATCCATGGGGAAGCCATTGACAGAGGGTTTCACTGTGACACAGATTGGTCGGAAAGTGACTACTGGAGTCACTATTCATGATGGTATGCTAATTTTGAGGCCAAATGGAGTGGGCGGCAGGCATTTAAGACGCGATTTATGGGCAAGATTTGGGAAAATTTGCTACCAAGAAAGCATTAATGGCCCAGAATTGGTGGGAATGGTCGAATTTGAATTCAAAAGGTGCTATAAAACACAAAGGGTTAACCAATAAAAAACAATTGGTCATTTGAGAATTGAGCAATTGAGCAGAGCACTGAGCATTGCGAGCTGAGCGATAATTTAGCCCCTAAGCTCACGAGTGACAAAATACAACCTAGATACAATGATAGCAACCAAGGATGGTTTGGGAATTGAAGACATAACCACTAGTGAGGCCACGTAAACCCTAATGGTGGAGGATGTTCCAGAAGGTGTTGAGCTTGTGATAGACATCCCCAAATCATCACGTACACTAAGACCCAAGAAGGATAAACAGGTAATGGCTCTAGTACGCATGTCCCCGAGGAACCTACTACGCAACAAGTTATCAATGGAAGAAAGAGGGAAAGTTGTGATGATCAACATAGATGAGGAAGAAGAAGATCTGCAGGCCCTGACCATCACAACCGAAATAGACGAAGATATGGAGGAGGATATTCAACCTATACTCTCTACAACAAAATTGCCTACATATGTACCTTCACAGAAAGGGAAGACCAACATATCGAAGGACCTAGATGAAACCAAGAGTTCACTCTAGACTCCGCTCCTCCCAGACGACATAGTGTTTGAAGGCACACACCTAGGCCGCGTGCCAACCATGAAGTTTGAATATTGGGACCTCGCTGATCGTGAGAAGTTCCCTCACCTAGAGACTGGGAACCTCATGAAGCAGAACAATGAGGGGGTGGTGAAAACATTAGAGTTGTGGAAGTGGCTATGCAGCGTGGAAAAGGCCAGGTTGTTGCACTCACTATGGATACCACATTTCCACCGTGTGCCCATCACCATTTTCATTATCAGGCAGCTACTCTGCATGGTGCATGATTGGCATCTGTGGCTAGAGGAGCCTATTCCCATCACGAAAGACCTCATTCACCACATTTCTTAGCTCCCCTGAAAAGGAAAGGACCCCACAACCATAGCCAAAGGAAAGGGTAGTGATTTGGACCTTGTAGAAGCCATGAAGACAAAATACAAGTTGGAGAAGAAGAAGAGGGGCTACGCCATCTCCAACATCAAGGACAAAGGAGTACACGTAGCAACCCAACTCATGGCCAGAAAATATATGAGGAAGTGTCGCACCGATGAGGTACTGGCACTGGTGGTTGCACTGGGCGAGAAGTTGGCGGAGGGGTCTAGCTCAACTGGTCCGAATTCCTCTACGAGGAATTTTTGAAGAACTGTCATGAAGCCTAGGAGTAGGGTAAAACCTTCCATTACACATGGTTGTTGTTATCCATAATGCTCATGGTAGGGGAACTACCGGAGGAGAGTCAGTTCCCCAGCATTGACAGTGAATTATCGGAGGCTGCGAAGTATGCTTCACTCTAGGCCACAAAGGACGCGAAATAGATATGTGACACCAAAATATTCTGGGTGCTCATGGAGATGAGCATCCAAATGTGGTTCAATCGGAGGCAATGCCTATCACCTACGGTGTACAACAGTATGCAAAGTTTTGCAAAATTCAAAATCAGCATGCATAATATATACATCACGGCATGAAAGGATACAGCGAAGCAGTGGATGAAGCTCCCTTTTACAGCCACTGATGACGCTATCTTCACTGTCTTCGAGACATGGCCTCCGAAATGGTGCACCCCAGATTTGGCAAAACTTGAGAAGGCAACAATGCCGAAGAAGAAGGATGATGCCAAGTTGCACATCACACAATTAGTCGAGAAAAGGCGGAAGGAAACAACAGTAGCTAAGGAAAGGGCAGCGCGAGAAGCAACACAGAAAGCCGTAGAATAGAAAAAGGCTCCAAAAGCAGCAACAACAGCACAAGTGGCATAAGAAGCAACAATGAAGGTGGATGAGGACCAAGCAACATCCTCATAGGGGCAATAGGCAGAGGAAGCATAAATAGCAGAAGGAAGCGTGGACCTAGGGACTGCGTCCACATAGCTGAAGCACCCACATATGGTGGAGAGAGAAAGACAGAGGAAGAAGGTCAAAGCCTCGAAGTTGGCCATTGACCTGATCACCTTAACTAAAGGTGACCTCCATGACATCGGTGAGATGGTTCACGATGTCACCAATGAGGCCCTTCAGGATTTTATGCAAGACCAACAGATTATGTTGGGGGCCCTCAAGGCACAGCAACAGGAGTTACTGGTGCGGCCCCCTCAGGTGGATACCCTTTCGACCCACCTCAAAGCAGGATCCTTAGCAGCAGAGCAAATGCTACGCGCATTGATGGAAAACATAATAGTGTTACTGAAAGGGACTCTAGTAGAAGAAAATGATACCGACATATTTGTGGTCAACATGATCAAAGGCCTTGGCCTTAATTTGGCTGCCCTTCCATGAGAGACACTGTATCTACTGCAGGATGGGATAATGGTAGAGCTGCATGCTAGGGAGAGCCACGCGATCCAAGTTCTTAGTGAACAAAAGATCAACATGGAACAACTTAGTCTATAGCGCGACGAATTGGTGTCGCAGAACCAATAGTTGGTGCAGGTGGTAGATGATGCTTGCCGACGCGTCCCAGAGTTGGCCATCCCAGTAGATCTAGAGTTATAGGGTTGTTTGCCCTAGTTTGTAATGTAATGTCAGCCTACCCATGGTCTGTGGACCATGGGATTTTATAAATAGAGTGAGGCTCTAACTGTAAAAGAGGATTAGAGAGGGCGACACATGAGATAGCAAAGTACAAGCATAGGGCAAGTGTCTATGTGTGTCTTGAGTCATAAGGTAGGAGAAGGCTCTGCAGTTGAGTATGCAGAGGCCTAGTAGTCCATAGCTGAGTGCGTAGACCCCTAGAGTTGAGTGTGTAGGGAAAAGGTGAGTTTGTAACTGAAGAAGAGAATAATAAAGAGAAGTTTTATCCAAATTCTGTGTATCTATTCTTGAGTTATTACATGTTCGATATCAATTGCAAATATATTGTTTATTTACTGCGCACATTGGTATGAATGATTTATATTGCTAAGTATACTTTACGCATGCAAGTAAGCGATGTTAATAAACTAACAGTGAAATACTAGTAAGGACTTAGGTAATAATAGCGTTCGACTCCTGAGTAGGGCTGCGCAAAGGCAGCATCGCAGGCTGCGAGGTACAGGTAAGTGTGCGTAGCAACGTGAGAGCAGGATCGAACCGCTGAACACTTGAACTCATCAGACATATG
Source organism: Pinus taeda (assembly GCA_000404065.3). NCBI lineage: Eukaryota > Viridiplantae > Streptophyta > Pinopsida > Pinales > Pinaceae > Pinus > Pinus taeda. Next base: position 34,332 of record APFE030040562.1, on the reverse strand, counting down.
CAGGGTGTGGAAACCTGGTTCTAGAATCCCCCCATACTACTTCGGGTGAGACCTCAATCCCTGCTCCACAGACTGTTGCCGAAAGGACCAATAGTACCAGCATTTGTTTGGCTAAATCACCTCCGAACCTAGGTCAGGTCCCAACAAGCCAACGGTTTCACAACAGTGTCACCCATTCGTGGGCATAACCCAAATTACAAGCCTGTACACATGCCTTTCTGAGCGAATTACACAGTGATCATTTTAATTCCTCCATAAAAACCCAATTACAAATACTTCGCTGAGCTCGAAGAATACTGAATCAATGTTGTGTGTAATTTTTATTCAGTAAGAGAAGTAGAATTCACAGTGTAGAGTATCAGCTGATCGATCTCATAGAATCATTGAAGCTTAAAAAAAAAATATTAGAACTGTCAACTGAACTTGGTATTATAATGATTGGGATAATTGAGTTGTTGAGATAGCTAATTCCACTCTCTATTTCCATTCATAACTTGCAAACAAGAAGAGCATATGTTAAGAATTAATAATCGATTTCCATAACAAAATTGAAGAATAATAGTTACTGGTGGATCATTTCTCTCTTTGATTGATTGGATCAGGTAGAAGATTACTTTTAGCTCCAATTTCTATTTGAAACAGAGTATAGGTTTGGAGTGACATAGGTTTATCAGTTTGAAGACAAGCTTTCATTGGTTTGATAAGAAGAGTTGGCATCTCATTTAGTTAAGTTTTCCTTTCATGATTGTTGAATGCTAGAGGTTGTATATTGTTAAGCTAGGGTTTGGTAGCAGATTGAAATTTATTATATCCTCTTAATTTCAGGCATAGGATTTAGATTGTACTTAGTCAAATAAGCAATATGATTGAAATAGGTTTTTAGTTGGAAATTCTTCTGAGTTCTTCCCAAGAGTGAAGCTTCTCATAGAGTCCTAAATATTTAAAGCTACCTTTGAAAACATTAGTTTCAAGTCTACTTACCTTTCGAACATGCTTGAAGCATATTAGAATTTACAACCTTTCATTCAAGAGTAGCATAGGTAACAAAATTATGGTTTTCTTTAGGTTTTTAGGGGATTTGAGTTATTTGAAAAAGTTTTTTAATTGGAATTTTTTTCTTAACATATATCTTGTGATTCAGATTGGGATTTCATAATAGTTTTAAAGTATAGGTTCATTAAGAGTTTCAAAGTTGAAATTTGATTATTGATTCTGTTTGCTAGAATTTGATGAATTGTGTGCTAGGTTTAGCTAAATCATTTTATAAAGCAAACCATTAGAACTTTGACCAAGAACTAAATTTAGAAAGTGTAGCACAACTCATGTTTACAAGCCTGGATTAAATATCTTAACAATAAGAAAACAAGCATGCAAGAAAACCGCTGAAAGAAAAAACTACTCCTAGTTCTACAATGACGATACATGGGCCTGATCACATGAAGTGATACTTCCAATGCAGGTACTGGCACATTGGTAGACCTATGTTCATGATGGCTTGGTCTGCGGCAACCCAGTTGTGTGAACCAGCAAGCAAGAAAGATATAACAATGAAGAAAACCACACTTCGTTATTCAAAGTGTCCATGGGACATAAGTTGGTGCATGTGCATGACGGGCAGTCCACGGACTTATCATGGTGCTGTGTGACACAAAGTTCAACTCTGAAGCATAAGCACACTCTTGACTGTGACATGCAAGCAAAAGAAAGAAACAAAGAGTAACTTGCATCATGCACGATTTCTTGCAATCTAACACTCCTCCAATGCATGAGCAATGGGATCATGTAGTTCGAGTGGAGGAAGTAAAATCTGAGTGTTAGATTGATCTTGAGTGCATACATATGAGTGACGAAGATCCTTGAGTGTTGGAAAAATTTCCTGATTGAAAGCGAAACCAACCTTAGGATAGTGAGGGTCCAACATAACCATAAGCTCAAGCTGAAGTGCCTCGACAGTTTGTGGGGTTTCAACTTTTTTGATAGATGGATCTTCATAGACCATTGGCTTAGATGGATTAACAATAAGTGAACCAGCATCATGATCAGATGATGAGGTGAAGAGATCACAACAACCAAGATCCAAAAATTCAGGATGTTGGTCGGCATCCTCATGGTTGGATGAATCACATAGAGGGGTTACAGATGAAAAGCGAACAAACTCATCCTCTATGTTTCTAAAAAAGACAGATGAAGGATCAAGTGGATTTTCAATGAGTAACTTATCCTCTCCATTTTTGAACGATGGACTAACATATGGCTAGTCCTGTGAGTGATCAACAATTGGGGCATCCATGGATGAAGATACACATGCAAAATCATGGATGGCAGGTTCACCAAAGAGGTTAGGAAAGAACGGAGGGGACTCGACAGAAGGGAGTCATCCTTCACTGAGTGTTGATGTTCAAGCTCCCACTCATACTCTTCATGAATGAAAACGCATGTTTTTTGTGCAAAACTAACTCCGTCAGTGGGTTGTTCCTCGTTCACAACAAGTGAAGAGTCTGGAATGGATGAACACAAGAAAGTACCATCCAGAGGAACACCTGAGTGCAAAGACAGAGGTCAAAGAAAATAATGCATATGAGAACTCGAAGGACTCACAACCAAATCTATGCAAAAATCGAGTGGAGTGATGTTGGGAGAGCACGAAGGATGAATAGGTGTGTGAGCATGATCCTCAACATTACTGGGTAGTGGTGGAGCTGCTGAATGAGAGGGAGGTAGAAAATCAGTGCCCGATCCCACATGAGATTGCACAATTCCATCAATGAAGAATGTTGAGTGAGGCTCGATATCAAGCTTCCTCTTGGGATGGGCATATTTCTTAAGTCAATACTTGAACTGGTCCCAAATATAAGCAAATTTCATCTGGATCTTTGGAGCTTGAAACTGTAAGTCACGGAAGTGCTGTCAAAAATCAATAACAGATTCATTCTGAGCCCTCCGTTGCTATAGCAGTTTCCGGTCAAGATAGTCTGGATCAAAATGATAGAATTTGTCTTCAATGAGATCATAGAAGTGCTGAAATGAGTGCAAAGTGTCAGCCAATAGGCTGAGAACCCAATGAAATGGAGATTCGTGAAGTGTGTATGCAAGTAACAAAACAACCTGTTTGTCAGAAAACTCATCTTCCTCATAGATCATGAAAAGAAAGTTATATAAGTTCTCATGCCAGGCCACTTCACCTTCACCATCATATGTGTGAGTGGACAAGAGATTGAAAAGCTTCCCCAAGATGGAGACATCTTCATGATTCAAAAAACACCTCGGGGGAAGAAGAGTGCAAGACTCCATGAAAGATATGCAAAGGTTCAAAATTGGATGAGAGGACACAACTTGTCATCAAGTCCTCCTTCTAGCGCAAGAAATGTTGACGATGTTGGACCCACCAACATATCAAGGGGATCTCCATGATAAGAAGTCTCAATTAAACCTCAGACTGTTTGGTGTAGGAGTCCCAGCTTTGGGTCATAGGGTAGTGCCTTCACTGTGGTGTCGCACAGAGGCAAGTACAATAACTTTGTCAGCAAGAACGATGTGACTGATGTAGTGAGTCAAGGAAGGTGTATGGAGGTTCCAAGACTTCTAAAGGGGAAGGAGGTGAAGGTGAGTTCTAGGTTGAAAGGGATCAGCCCCAACTTGGCTAGGAACACACAACACAAAGGAAATGCATAGTTTCCGGCAGAGCAGTCCACTCGGATCTGACAATCACATCATACGAGGTAATATAACATGTACAACACTCATGGATCAGTCTAAGATGAGTGTGACAGTTGTTATAGCAAGGTTCAAGTGAAATGTTTGTCTAATGTCTAGCAGAGTAGTCGATAGGGACAGTGACAACATTAACAACATATGCAACACATTAACAACAAGATTCATATAATTGCATGTGAATCAGTTCATACACAAGTATGTAAGTTAAACAACACATATCATTAAAGTAACCAAAGTAGTCCAACTACAATAACAACATATGCATGAAAATGTGTTGGCCCTTATTATATAAATAAGTGTAAGTCATAATCATACAATACATCCATGCAAACCTGCTAGCCTCAACAGTGGAATGTTACAACCACATCTATGTGCTCCTCCAAAGAGATGTACTAGCTTTGTGCAGTGGAGAAGCCAAGGTGTGTTACAATACTGTCCAATCCTTCTTCAAAATAGCCTTAGTAGAAGCTTGGCTAACCAAAAGCCTATACAATGAGTTATGAGGGACTATTTATAGCAAAGGGTGGGGTGACCCTTGACATTCCCCTTTGTGACAGTTCAAATACCCTCATGACTCTTCAAATACTTTATGACTGTTACATCCAACTATTGACACTTGACTTACACTTGACATGAGTCAACATTACAATGCACATGTACTCATGTGAGACAACATGGCTTGAGCATGCCTTGCAAGACATCATTGACAGTCGATCCACTGTGGTGAGACCAACTCTTTGACGTGCTTGTGATGGTGAAGCTGGTGAGTTGATGCCAAGCTTGGTCATTTGTGATGGTGTGCATTCACCTCATGGTGACATCTTGCTGAACCAAACTCTTCCTTCCGTTGCAACTGGTGCATTGGTTTTACCGCCTTCATCCACCTTGTCTGCTAACATGCGCATGGTCTTCTTGGGTGTGCCTCCAATAGCACACTGATGCATAGTATCTGTGTTGATATTCAAGTGTGTGCTGGTGGTCATGCACATCAACTTGCTGAAGTACATGTTTGGATCCAAATGGACTTGCTTCTTGTCTTAGCCTTGGTGAGTGTGTTGAATGGGTTGGATTGCATACGTGTGCACAATGACATGCATGATGTTGAATCCCTTGCATGCGATCAACCACACTACTCACCATGTCTGCTCCGTGTTAGCTATTGGGATGGATCTTTAACTTGTCTAGGCACAGTTTCATCCGTGAGTGAACTTTGTGCCCACTACTTTTCCTGATCCTGCTGCAACGCATTCATCTGCCTACGTAGCTTCATGTTCTTCCTGAGTTGCTGCTTCATCAAATGAAATTCTTTCTTTGTTACATCTTCTGCCTTCACGCGATCTTCACGCTCGACGTCACTCCATTGTCAGAGTCTCCAAATTTGCTTTCATCATCAATGAACTTGCTTGAGCTTGCAACCTTGTTTCACCTATGTTTTGTCAACAACCCTCCTCTTACATTCATTGAATTTGGTATGTTGTCTTCATCTGTTGTTCATGATGTAGCTCACTGTGATACTGCCACTTGATGTCCTTGTCTACGAATAATTTGATGTCTTCATGAGTAAGAAAGCTCATAGACAATTGATCAACTGCATCCCCAAGCATGCTTTGAACGATGTCCTCATCTTTGCTCTCCTGGAAAACACTGTACCTTTACTACTCAGAGGAAGATGAAAACCTACGATACCCGGAGACGTGGAAACGCTCATAGCAAGCAATCTGTCAGCCAAAAACCAAAATGAACATGAGAACTGACTTGCAACATACCTGGGTGATGATCATGAAGGTTGTGCAATTTAAGCCAGGAGGTTGGGAGATCGATTGCCAAGACTACTCAAGGCACAGTCTGGACTGCTAGGAGACTAGCTAACTACTAGAACTGTGCAATGCACAGTCTAGTGGGCTACTAACTATTGGGATTGTGTAATGCGTAATTCCAGCTTAGAAGGACTACTGGCCTAGGGACAAATCTGTGTAATTTCTTGGGCCAAGCAGCCACTGTCCTCCAGAAATTCTCGAAACTATCTCGTGGGTTAGTGTCAAGCAAGAATGCGCAAATATAGAGAGGAAGGTGAGCCTTCCTTTCCGAAATTGCGTAATGCAGCCTTGGTGAAGGCAAAGCTCGGGCCAAGGTTGGCCCGACTCACCAATGAGTGTCTGCAATCAAGTATGTCAGTGAATACATGGCGACACTAAGTGATAGCATAAGCAATTGACAGTGAATGCAAAACATGAATGAAAGATTCGGAAAACAAATCAACATGCATGTGGGTGAGGCAATTTGATGGTTGGGCGAACATTCGTGCAAAATAGTTTCATGCATGCGACAGGAGTTAGATAGCAACAAAAATTGAAACAGAGCTAGGATAAGCTAATGTATATGTAAATGATAGCAAGCACTCAAAGAAATCAAGAAAACAATACTCCTACAAGAGAAAACACAAAAAGTGACAGAAATGTAGCACAAGGCATGGGAAGCAGTATTACCCCAAAACAACTTAGCTTAATGTGTCGATTGCTCCTAAATGTGATGTGGGATGTCAGAGCTACAAGGTTGATGCGAGGAATGAACTCTGCATTGTCCGGTTGATGAGTTTGATCACATCGAGGTTGTGACACACATGCCATGAATCTATGGGAAGTGACACTTGGTGGGAGGTTTCAGAATTTCTCCTTGCATGTAACCTCCAACTGCTAAACATAAATACCTGAAGCAAGGGATGCCTTTGCATGTTGTCTTGGGAGAAGTAGTCCATGCATTCAAGTCTATTTTTCTTAGTCTTGGAGGGAACTGGTCAACTCAGTTGCACATGGAAGAGAATGCTCGACTACTAGAGAAAAATATGCATTTCTGGCTAGCAGCTGGGTTGGCTGCCCAGGATATTTGCGCAATTTCTGGGCAGAGTAGTTGACTATTTCCCAAATTTGTGCAAATCCTAGGCCGAACAACCTTCTACTAGGAAAGTTTACGCAAATCCTACTGGGAGGGTTGGCTGGCATGATTGCACAATCCTAGAGACCAGTAGGTTGGCAGAGAAGACTGCGCAATTCCGAGAGGGAAGTCCAGTTTCCCTCAGGAAATGCACAATTTTCAAGGAGAGGCTGCTCAACCTGTATCTATAAAAATTCCAGGTGATAGCCGTTGAGGGGAATGGATCAAGTTGTGACTGATAGGCTGTCTTTGTGCAAGAAAGACACTGAATCTTGTGAACTTGATGAAGCAAGGCAAGCTACTATGAAGGTTGGAAGCGAGGCTCCAAAATGAGGATAAGGAAAAATTTTGGACATTTGTTACACTAAAATTTGTCACCATGACTATTTGCAATTAGTATGGCTCCATCAATTGTCATACTATCCTCCTTGGCAACTCTTATACCTCTGCTCTCCATGTCAAACTTCAAGAAAGAGAGAAAGTCTTTAAAAATATATTTATCTCTGGGTACGTAGTTTCTCTCAACCTTACCTGCATGTACGCATCCCAAGTTCATAATACTTGCGTACTTGTACGCTCTGTATGTAAAGGGGTGGGTGCGTACTCCTGTAAAGGTCAAAAGGCATGAGTTTCATCTTAAAAGAGTTACTTGTGGTCATTTCTAGAGCATTCTAGAAGCTTGTTTGACGTGTATTGAGCGTCTCCAGATGGTTCATGTATCCATATGAAAGAGGAACTTATCCCATCAAGAGGGGAGCTAACCCATCCAAAGAGGGGCTTATCCCATTGATGGTGGACCTGATTAACTTCCTCTAGAACACTATAAATACAGGCATTGGGCCAGAAGGAGGGAGGTTGAAAGATGAATATTCCAAAGGGTAGATGCTGCTGGAATTAGGACTTCCTTGTAGAAGCTTGTGAGGAGAGATTCCCATCCTTTCTTGTTTCATTTGGAAGTGGGTGAGCTTATCAAAGTAAAGGAAAACTCTTGCTGGACCCTGGGAGGACTTGCACAACACTAAGGCTCAGGTTGTAATAGTTTCTTTTGTTTCCTATTAATACAAATAAGTCCATTCTTCTCAACATTTTGTTATTAATGAGTTGTTTCATATACTCCCCATCTGTCTGGAATGGTTGAATATGGTTTATTTTATGAGATATTGCCAGGTGCTATTTAAATCGTTTGATTGTTTAGTGAATGCAGGTTTGGAGAGAAAGGAGGAGCCATCCCGGATCCGACGAGGCTTGGACCTACACAACAACGTTTGGGACTAACAGGTAGGAATCTTACACTTGATTTCTTGTATGGTAAATGTATATTTAGAGAAGGATTGTTCTTAATTGTCTTGTTTGTCACTAGAAAGCCTTAAGCTTCTAGGGAGGTTGGTTTTGTCCACAAGATTAACTCTTTCCGCATGACAACATTGGTTGTAGCCGCTACAACATACCCATAATTTAATTCATTGTAAGATAGCCAAGGAATTGAATTGATTTCTATATCCAATACCAAAGTGTAAAATGAAAGTTGCAAATGGAGGAACTATAAATTTCTCAAGAAGTGCCATAATAGAAATTTAACCACGGGGAATATATATTGAATAGCCCAATGCTTTCCATTCCAATGGGTGGTACTAATCTTTTATTATGGATCCAATGGTTATAATCTTTGGGCACAATATATTTTAATTTTTAAGACTTTTTCTTGATTTTTTCTAGGAATGAAAGGAAATTGAATTAAGAGGTATCATAGGGGAACCAAGCAAGATAATCAATTTTAATGGTATGACAAAGCTTTTGAAGAAGGGAGAACAAGGCATAATTGCACAATTATGCTCACTTGACATTCAAACAATGAAATCATCTATTTCTCCAGATCCCTAAAGAGTCTTGGACAATCATTCCAAGGTATTTGAGACTCCCAAAGGTCTCTCACCTATTCATGATCATGATCATGCTATTCACTTGATTCCAGGAAATGTTCTACCAAACATCAAACCTTACATATATCCTTTACCCATAAGAGTTAAATTGAACGTATGGTTGTAGAAATGCTAGAGGTAGGTATAATTCAACCTAGCCAAAGTTATTTCCATTCTCGAGTATTATTGGTGCACAAGAAGGATGGATCATGGTATATTTGTCCATATTATAAAGATATCAATAAGCTCATTATTAAAGATAAATTCCCCATTCCAGCCATTTATGAATTCTTGGATGAATTACATGGAGTAATTTACTTCACCAAGTTGGATCTTCATTCCAGATATCATCAAATTAGAATGAAAATAGAAGTCAAAACTCATGAAGGTCATTATGATTCTTTGTTCATGCCTTTTCTCCTTTCTAATTCACCTTCCACATTTCAAGGTTAGATGAATTCCATTTTCAAATCCTTTCTTAGAAATTTTGTGTTAGTATTTTTTGATGATATACTATTTTACAACAAGTCTTACAAAGATCATGTTGAACATGTTGACAAGGTGCTTAAAGTACTGGAGAAGAAACAATTGTATTATCTTCAGAAGAGTAGAAAAAATGGGTCACAAAGATGTTGAGTTATGAATTGATATCATCTACAAAAAACAGAAGCCAAATGTGTGAAAAATTATGAATCCAACAAATCAGAAATCCTACTGCAATAAACTGATTTTCATTACCTAGTGTTCTTTAGTTTAACAAGTTATTTTCATAATTATTCAGAAAATATTAATGCAAATGTTGATTTTGGGTAGCATCGAATGTGCTCCAGCCATGAAATTTGGTGGAGAGGTTGGGGAAATTGAGGTCCCCAATACCAAGAAAGGGTTTGGGTAGATTCCAGACAGACCAGGAGATATTAAAATAATTAATATTTTTAATGGAGTCCCTAAGTCTCAACTTAGGGAAAATAAAATATTAATGTGTATTAATATGAATCTGTGTTAGAATGGTCCAAAAGACATGGATAAAGCTAGATCTAATCTTAGCTATTGATTAGGGACATAATCTCGGGCATTGAGATGTCAATAGGAAAAGTATAAGAGGAGGCTTAAGGGTCACTTGGAGATGACACCAGAGTGATCAACAATTCTATTATCTAGAGAGGGGTTTGCTAAGAGTGATAGAATCAGTGATCGAGAGAGCAACTGAGGGGCATTGAGTACAGAGAAATGGAGAAGGCCAAGATTGTGTTGGGAGAGCAGTACAACAGCCCATGAGACTGACGCAGAGCCAGCAAGGGCTCATGCAGGACCACACAGAGCTAGCCAAGTGCTACGTAGAGCACCAGAGAGGATAGTGTGTCTAATGCAAAGGCCCAAAAAGCTGATGCATGGCCTCCTGGGGCTGACACAGTCAAAGAAAGGCTGATGCAGGGCCAGCGTGAGATAGAGAGGGGCTCACATAGTCTAGATTGGGTAGACGCTAGGGTTGCAGAGTAGTTTTGTGCTGAACAGATGCCAAAAGGATTTTCTCAGGCTTGAACCAAGAGATTTCTCTCAAACTGTGAGGTATCATTGCTAAGGAAATTTTCTGGTGGGTAGGCCAATTTCAGCAACCAAATTGTACTATGATATTTCTTAATAAGAAAAACGTCAATTAGCTACACCAGTTTTCTCACATTGGGTTTTTCTAGGGACATTGGTCCAAAAATAACAGTGTCATGTGGTGAGTTTGTTCTTGTTCCTTTTAGTTGTCGATCTGTAATATATTGAGCATCGACTGGTGTTTATTTTCAATATTTACTTTGTAAATAACTTGTTAAATAAAAATAACAAGTAGGTAGGAATAAATCAGAAAAAGTGCATGAAGGGTTTCTAAACTAAGTAAACTTAGAAACTTGAACATGGTATCAGAGCATGATTGGATATCACAGGAAGACTAAATTACATCAATCGAGCAGAGCAATAGTAGCAGAAAACAGTTGTCCTGAGGTGACAGAAGTTGTTTCTAGCGGTGTAGAATCCAAGAAGTGTGACGCAGAGCCAGCCAAAGCCATGCATAAGAATCTGGGAGTTGCACAGAGCCTCATAGAGGCCAACATTGCTAACGTAGACGGCTAGAGGGCTAACGCAGGGCATCCTAGGGCTCACGCAAACCCATCTGGGGTGACACAGAGCCAACGTGATGCAGAGAGTGGTTGACGCAGTTCATAGAGAGCTAGTTGTTGGAGTCTAGAAAGCTGTAGAAATATTGTAGAGTGGAGCTGGTGACGTACTGTAGTCAGAACAGTACCTGACAAAGCAGGGCCAGAGGAGTTGTTACCGAGGATTTCTAGCAGAGGAACCTGGATCAACAATGCAGTTGCACAAGATGATCAGTGTAGGGAGCATCTCGACAAGCAGCAGAAGGTTTTCTAGGAGGGAAATCAGGACTCAGAGGGATTCCAGAAGAGAACTTCTAGATGGGAAGTAGAGACCCAGAGGAGTCGAACAAATAACTTCTAGGAGGGAAGTAGAGGAGTATCATGGCACTACACGGGGTAAAATACTAGGATAGATTAGACGGAGCATCGAACTTCACAGTCTGGAAGGCTAGAATATTATCATGCTTGACAGGAATCGTGTTAAGAACTTCGCCTCAAAGGTTATAGCTATCCTATTTAACCCCAATGATAACGAAAAGTACAAAGAGGCGATGGTGAGGGCCAAGTCCATTATCCTTAACGGGGTCAAGGACCATGTGGTACAACATATAGCTGAGAAGGAAATGACAGTTGAGATGTGAGAGGATCTCAAGAACTTGTACCAACATACTTATGTGCAGAGAAAAATGTTGCTCGAGAACCAGATGAGGTTGTATAAGATGAAGAAGGGTCAATCTATTGACACCTTCCTCGGAGGACTGAATGAGATCTGAGACCAGTTGACTGCTATAGGAGTGACACCAGATCAAGATATTATGGTGAGGACAACCCTGAATGTTGTCTCAGAAGATTGGGAAGTGTTTGTCCAGAGTATCCTGGGTAGAGGGACTCTCCCACCTTGGGACGAGATGTGGGCAGCTCTTCGCTAGGAAGAGATCAGACAACAGTTGAAGACATGTAGCAGTAGCAAAGGGATCAAGGTCAAGTAGGAGGAGGAGGATGTGGCTCTAGCATCTGAGGGAAAGTAGGAGAAGTGGAAGAAGAAATATCTCTCCAGGACTAACTTCTTCCACTATGGGGAGATGGGTCATTATGCAACCCAGTGCCCAAGGAGGAAGAGTAAGGGAGAGTATTCTAAGACTAAGGTAGTGCAAACATGGGCTAAGAAGGAAGTTTTGACAAACAATGACTATGCCATGAGTGCACACGTGCCACTTGACTAGAAGTGGGGAGACATCGAGCTATAGTCAGGCGGATTATAGGCAATGAGGGGCAAGACCGTTAAGGTACCCAGCCTCTTGGATTAGAATTTGCTATGGGATCCCCAATGAGGAGTAGCAGGACTGGCTGAGTGGGTAGAGATAGATGCGGATGGAGTGACAGAGAGAGCTATAGTGAAGGAGTCCAAAGATAGCATAGAGCTAGCAGGCTGTAGCAGTGCCAGAGGCACAAGAGTTTTGCACCAGTATAGGAAGGAATAGAGAGGTGTGCAATGGTGTGTGATGCATGGAGTTGTTACAACAATGCAGAGGTTAGAGAGAGGGAGCGTGTGTTAGTGATAGAGGGAGCTTCAGCATCAGTGGGTGTTTCTAGCCCAATAGGGAGATCAATTACTTACTTCTCAGTAACTGAGTTGTAGTGCAACAGTGGGTAACACAATGCGACATGATGAGAGGAGGTACAGTCTAGATACAGCATTGGGAAAAAGGACCAGCAACAACATAGATGCAGAGGGAGTTACAGTGCAGATGCAGCGTTGGGAGGAAGGACCAGTAGTAGCACAAATGCAGAGGGAGCTACCGTACATATGCAGCAGTGGAAGTGGCAGAACCATGGGCAGCATTACAAGAGGAAACAGTGCAAAGGATGTTGGGCAAGAAGGCCTAGCATCAACATAGGTACCGATGTCAGATGGTCAGAGTAATACTCAGTAAGGAGTATTGCTAGAGCACAGTCCTTACTAAGAGGGAGTGTTGATTTGGGGTAGCATCGGATGTTCTCTAGCCACGAAATTTGGTGGAGAGGTTGGGGCACATGAGATATCCAATACCCAGAAAGAGTTAGGGAAAATTCTAAATAGATAAGGAGATATTAAAATAATTAATATTTTTAATGGAGTCCCTAAGTCTAAACTTAGGGAAAATAAAATATTCATGTGTATTAATATGAATCTGTGTTAGAATGGTCCAAAAGACATGGATCAAGCCATAACTAATCTTAGCCATTTATTAGGGACTTAATCTCAGCCATTGAGATGTCAACAGGAAAAGTATGAGAGGAGGCTTGAGGGTCACTTGGAGATGACACCAGAGTGATTAGTCATTCTATTCTCTAAAGCGGGGTTTGCTAAGTGAGATAGAATCAGTGATCGGGAGAGAAGCTGAGGGGCATTGAGGATAGAGAAATAGAGAAGGCAAAGATTATGCTGGGAGAGTAGTGCAACATCCAAGGAGAGTGATGCAGAGCCAGCAAGGGCTCACGCAGAGGTAGCCAAGTGCTACGCAGAGCACCAAAGTGGCCAACGTGTCTGATGTGAAGGCCCAAAAAGCTGATGGAGGGCCTCCTGGGGCTGATGTATGCCAAGAAAGGCTGATGCAAGGACAACATGAGATAGAGAGGGGCTGACACAGTCTAGATTGGGCAGACATTGGGGTTGCAGAGCAGTTTTGTGCTGAGGAGCTGCCGGAAGGATTTTCCAGGGCTTTAGCCAGGAGATATCTCTCAAACTGTGAGGTATAGTTGCTAAGGAAATTCTCTATTGGGTAGGCTAGTTTTTGCACCGAGATTGTATTCAGATATTGCTTAATAAGAAAACCCTCAGATAGTTGCACCGATTTTCTCGCATTGGGTTTTCTAGGGAAATTGGTCCAAAAATAATGGTGTAATGTGGTGTGTTTTTTCCTGTTCCTTTTAGTTTCTGATTTGTAATATGTTGAGCATGCATTGGTGTTTATTTTTAGTATTTACTTTGTAAATAACTTGTTAAAGAAAAATAACAAGTAGGTAGGAATAAATCAAAAAATGTGCATGAAGGGCTTCTAAACTAAGTAAAATTGGAAACTTCAACAACAAATACACTCCAGCCTACACCAATATACAGATCAAGTACTAAAAAAATAAATGAGATAACCACACAAAGGACACACTTATTTTTGGACTAAACGTCCTTGGAAAAACCCAGTGTGGGAAAACTGGTGCAACATATATGAGGGTTTTTATTATTAAGAATATTTTTGAATACAACTAGGGTGCCTAATTTGGCTTACCCAACAAATAATAAACCTAGTAGAAGTACCTCTATTCATAGACAAATATTTTGGCGAATCCATCAATTGGATGAACAAACCCCACAGGTGACTACATTGTCCCCAGTGTTGTGCAACAATTTCTCCTCCCAGCTCTACGTTGGAACTGCATCACGTCCTCTAGGAGTTACGTCACCCTCTCAGTGAGACTTCGCTATTCAGAAATCAATTTCTTGAACTGCTACTCAATCTGCCTGACAGAAACCCCAGTGTTGCCTCTAAGTGATCGCGTCAGCTACTCTAGCCTCTATGTCACCCTTCTAGAGTTGCGTTATCTCTCCCTGGTGTTGTGTTTCCTCTCTTTTATGTATTCTTGGCCTTGGAATGAAGTCCCTCTCTATACTAGAATATTACTCTGAAATTTTGAGCAAACCACGCCCAAATTTTCGATTTAGCTCAAGTGCTACTCTCACTGTGTGTGTTCTCCAACTAACCCCAAGCCTTCCTTTATACTTTTCCTATTGAGAAATAAATGGTCATGATCTAATATTTAATCAATGGATAAGATTAAATTAGACTTGATCCTCATCTCTTAAAATCTTCTCACCCATATTTTCATTAATACCCATTAATATTTTAATTTTCCTAAGTTTAGACTTAGGAACCCCATTAAAAATATTAATTATTTTAATAAAATACAATCTGGGTGGAATCTAACCAAATGATTTCTGGGTCTTGGAGATCTCATGCGTTCTAGCCCCTCCACAAAATTTCAAAACTAGAGCACATTCGATGCTACCCAAAAATAAACATTTCCTCTTAGCAAAGAATGTGCTCTAGCAATACTTCCTAGTAGAAGTATCACACTGATCCATGACATCGGTCCTTTGCACTGTTGATGCTTGGCCTACTGCCTTTCATCCATTGCACTGCTACAATCTGTACTCCACAGACACCTATTCCAAGAGTATCACAAACTACCATTCCAGTTACCCAGCAAATATATGTTCCCCAGACTACTCAGGCAATCTGGTAGGCTTCTGCTTGTCAAATCGTTCTTATGGTCTAGTATATACCACAAATTCCTATCAGGAAATCCATTGTAGGAACAATGAAAACACCTTTTCAAGGTCAAGCTTTCCAAATCCCGCCTTTTCAAGGTCAATATTTTCAAGTTCCACCTTTTCAAGGACAAGTTTTTTGAAGTCCACCTTTCTAAGGCCAAACCCACCTTTTTAACGTCAGTTTGTTCAAAGTCAAACTATTCAAAGTCAATTTGTTCAAGGTTAACCTTTGCAAGTTCAACTTGTATAGGGGAAATATTACTTAGGTCAAATGGGTCATGCTCAACATTTTCAAATTCAACCGTACCCCAATCATACTTATCAAGTCCCTGCTCAACCTCAACCTGGTATGGTTTACCTTGGTTACCCTGGTAGAATTCTAATTCCAACTGCACAAGATATTTCAAGATATCCTGGGTATCTGCCTCCAGGGTTTGATCTTAACCCATGAGGTTGTCAATATTTATCGCAAGACCCTAACCGATAGTTACTGTTTATTGCAACTTAGATCCACCAAATTTATCTCGATTAACCAATGATCCTATTTATTATTATCCTTATTGGTCAGTGATTCCAACCAAGTTACCTAGTGACACACCTAAATTTGAAGGTAAATCGGGATAAGACGCATCCAATCATGTGATGACATATCATCTATGGTGTGCATTGAATTCTTTAGTTGATGATTCCATCTGTCTTCGCCTTATCCAACAAACTTTAACCATTTTGGTAGCCAAATGGTACATTGAGCTACCTCATGCTTCTTTCCATAAATTTAATTCCATGGCAACAATGGTTTTAACCTGCTTTCATTCACTGATCCATTATGATATTCGTACTGAACTATTGACTTCTTTAAAACAGTCAAAATTGACTCACATTTTTTATCATATTCATGAATGGAGACGTAAATGTTGCTTAGTCAATGTTTTTATTCCATATAATATTTTAGTTGAGTGGTTTATGAAGTCACTTCTTCCCATTATTATGGAGTATGTTTCTAAAGGAGGTGTCAACATAGAAAAATAGGTAATTGCTCATGCATAGTACTTAGACTTAGTCTACACTCAATCTGGAACTTTGTACGAGAAAATCCTAAATTTATTGCGCCTTACGGGTGAACCAATCATTACGTTTCCTACAACATTTAATGTCATTGATGGTATTATAGGTTTTGTTAGCCAACAGTATAAGGGGAAAAAGAAAATTACTAAAATTAGTAAGACTTTGGCCATATAAAATACACCATCTAAAATCCTTTCTCCGGAAGCTATTTTCCAGATTAATGTCATAGAATCATCTACTGACAAGACAAAATCAACTAGAGGTAAAAAGAAGGGAAATGTAAATCATAACAAAATTCTTCTTCGAAAGAGAAACCAGCTAAAACTAATCCTACTAACGAAAAACAAAAACCTTGCTATCCTTGCCTTATTTGCAATGAGGATCATTATATGAAGGAATGCCGACATCAGGTAGAGGTTTCCAAATTCATTAAAGGTTCTCCAACTCCCACTATTTTGAAGGATCCATTTCCTTCTCAAGATAGAAAAATGATTTCTCATAAGAAATCATCCTCTTCCACAATGCAAGATATCATGATGATTTATTCTCACGAAGTTATGGTAGCTACGATATCATGGGATTACAGTTATAAGCATCATGTTAATAATGGAAACAAGGCTAGTTCATCTCGTCAACCTTCCAATTTAGTTCCTCCTCCTCATTCTGAAGAATTACAGACTGAGAAACTGAATGCTGACATCGTGAGTTGTGCTTCGAAAATTAGCTTTCAACCTATATTTTAGAGTTGCACAAAATTATAACATTGTTGAACACCTGGCTATGTCTCCTTCCGCAATATCAGTTCTACATGTGTTGCAAACATGCCCGGCACAGTTAAATATTTTACCATAGGAACTATTGATCTGCAGGATTCTAACTTAATTATATTTGATCTTGAGAGTCATATCTTGAGACTCCCTCATGGAAAGGCATTACAGATTCTAGTTTTTGTTAAAACTAGATGAGTATTCTGCACAATTGTTGATGAAAGAGATTCTACGTGCATTATATCAATTCCTTGTTGGAAAGCTTTAGGTTCTCCAACCATAAAGAAATCACCCACCACTCTAAAAGCCTTTGATGGAAGATTTTTTCGTCCTTATTGGATCCTGAATGATTTTTCCATAGATTTAGAGGGAAAAATGGTCGTGATTGAAGTTGAAGTTGTGGATGCTTAGCTTGATTACAACCTTTTTCCTGGTCAAAGTTGGATCTATGCTACGTCAGCAGTGGTCTCATCGCTATTTCAAATGATATAATTTCCCCAAAAAGGGAAAATTTTCAAAGTAGACTAGTTGTCTTACTACAATTTAGACCTTAACACTATGGGTAGCATACCTTTTTTTAGAAAAACAAACACTCCTTATGAAGATATTGGTGTTGGTTTACTCAAAGTCTGATCACTGATGGGAACCTTTGCAATGCCTCCACCGAATTCTCCTTCTAATTTTCCTGAGGTTAACATGATTACATAAATCACTATGGAATATTTGGATCTATGGATAGTGCCTTTAGAGTCTAAATTATCCTCCTGTAGTAATGAGATGACTTTGATCCCTTCTGAGCTAGCTTATTAGGTAGTACACTCATTTTCATTTTAGAAAATTATATATTACAGAGCAATGGAACACATAAAATATTGCAAAAACACAAACACAAAAAATGCATAAAATAAGAGAGAGAGACATATATATGTGGTTCACCTAATTTGGGCTACATCCACGAAGAAATAACTAGTCCTTCCTTTTATATTATCCACCAAAATGACGAGATACAACATACAACTGCTCTGCTATAATTTCCTCTTTTTTCTCCCATAGTCTCCTCTCTCTTTCCCCCTCATAATACACATACATTTAATCGCAATACAATTCCCTCATATATAGTGAGGGGTTGCTTTATAGGGGAATTAAACATAACTACTACCATTAGATCATCCGCCTAAAGAATGCCCCAGATTGAATATGAAATTACAATATTTTACAAGGCAATTTTACATCTATTTTTACCTTAGGGGATGCTTCCCCCAAACCCCCACGAGGGGGGGTGCTCATAAAAATCTCCATTCCCCCCTATGCAGTAAAATAATGGGTGGAATTTCCACCTCATTATGAACTGGGTTCCAATGCGGTGATACCTATGAATAATGAAGATAATCATGCTCCACACCCAACAATCTTCCACTTGAATACTGATTATAGGAACTCCACCATCGGTTCATTTGTTAGACAATGACTCCACTTTGGACCTGGCTATTCCTCATCTTCATCATCATATTAGAAGACCAATTGAAACTGAGCATAATCTTAGTTTCTCCCTAGTTAAAACTTTTGTTAACATATTTGTAGGATTCTGGAAAGTGTGTATATTTTCCAGCTTCAATTTTCCATCTTCCAACAATGACTGTATGAAATGGTACTTGATTTGTATATGTTTAGCCTTGGAATGAAATGTTGAGTTCTTTGCAAGATGAATGGCAGTCTAGCTATCACTGTATAACCTGCCCAACTCCTACTTCTTACCCAATTCATCCATAAACCTTTGTAACCATATCATTCTTTTACTAACCTCTGTGGTAGAAACATACTCTACTTCCATCATTGAGAGTGCAACATCACTACAATTTTGAAACCCAATTAACAGTTGTTCCACCTACAGTAAACACATACCCTGTAGTGCTCTTCTTGTTATCTTTATCACCTACCATATCTGCATCAACATATCCCTGTAGAGAAATGTTTAAACCACCAAATCATAATGCTTGATATGTGGTATCTCTCAAATACCTGAGAATCAACTTCACTACCGTCCATTGTTCTTTTCCTAGATCATTCATGTACCTTCTTACAACTCCCACTGCATATGCAACATCAGGCCTTGTGCAGAACATTGCATACATTAAGCTTCTAACTACTGATGCATATGGAACTTTAGAAATATAATCCATATGTTCTTGAGTCTTGGGACACATCCCCTTACTTATTTTGAAATGAATAGCCAAAGGTGTACTAGATGGTTTTGCATTCTACATATTAAATATTTTCAACACCTTTTGTTTTACTCACTTTCAGACAATGTTAATTTGTGATTTTTCCTATCTCTACTTATTCGCATACCAAGGATTTAATTTGCAGCACCCAATTTCTTCATTGCAAATGAGTTTGCCAGTTTTCTTTTGAGCACATTTATTTCCTACAGGTTAGAACATGCCACAAGCATGTCATCTATATGCAATAACAATATAATATAGTTTCCATCATTTTTCCTTTTGAGATAAACACAAGGATAAGAGTGACATCTATTATAACCTTGTTCAAACATATATCTGTCAAATTTTAGATACCACTACCTTGGAGCCTATTTTAAGCCATACAAGCTCTTCTTCAACCAACACACTAGTTTCTCCCTCCCTTTGACCTCATATCCTTGTGGATGCTGCACATATATCTCTTCCTCCAAATCCCCATTGAGAAAGGCCATATTTACATCTAATTGCTCAATATGAAAATCTTCTACTGCTACTAGACTTAAAATACTTCTAATTGAAGTCATTTTAACAACAAGAAAAAATATCTCATCAAAGTATATGCCTTTTTTCTGTGCAAACCCCTTCACCGCAAATCTAGCTTTATACATTTTTCTACTTCCATCGTCTTCCTTCAACTTGCAAACCCATTTATTCTGCAATGTTGTTTTACCTGCAGGAAAATTGATGAAGTTCCAAGTTTGGTTATGTACAAATGCATCCATCTCTTCTTTCATGTCTAGCTCCCACTTCTTCCTGGTTTCTACCTACATGTTGAGGCAAATTAATTACCTACCATTTAATTGTCAACCCCGGGGTTTCGTAAAACTTGCGAAGCACTCATGCACTATATATGCTAGAAATTAACTTCCAATTTAGATCAATCTAACTACTAAACCAAATAATTACAAACTAAATTCACCTATTCTAATTCAATAATCAATTCAAAGGAAATTATAGTACAATGTTTGGAATTGAAATCTTAATCTATCACACTTCTAGGAATTGAAAAGAACACCACTCTTTCAAAAATGAAATTGCATGAAATGAAATCTACTCTAAGGGATCGTGTGTGCATTATCAAATCAGGATCTTATGAAATGAATAATCAAAACCACATGATATGAAATGAAAGAAAAAACAATAATTCTTAACCTCTAGATACGAAAACAAATAAAAACAATCACTCTTAACCTCTCACATAGGAAAAGATATGAAATAAATAAATCTTAATCTATGAAAGCAATAAATCTTAATCTATGAAAAATAATAAATCTCACACATTATAGATGGCCAATCCAAAATCATGAGGGATGGAAAGTTGAGAGGCTCAAAATACAAGCATAACCAAATCAAAGTGAACATCACTCATGAGCATGGTGCCAAATCCAAATTTTATATTCAAAACAAGAGCATTTCCCCAACTTTTCAGATTCCCATGATAGGAGAAAACTTCCCCAATTTATACAAAAAGATGAAAAGTTATCTCATTAATGAGAGTCCATGAATCTCTCGCTATATCTCTAGAGTTACAATCAAAATAGGAAATGATGAGACACATGTCTTCTTAGAGTTTCAATACAAATAGGAAATGAGACACATATCCTTATGATCCCATGATCTTCTCCACTCAAATTCGAATTTGGTTTTGGGGAGGTCACATAAGGGTCTTTTAGAAGCTTCCTTTTGACCTACACATGTCAACAATCTCATCCCACTTGTTAAGTATAAGCATATGCACATTATTTTCTAATTTTTAACCATAATTTCACTTAAAAATGCTAAGAATTAATAAAGTTTGGAAAAACATAGATTTGACCCAGTGATGATAATGGTAAGGTAAATGTAATGAAATGGAGGTAAAGTTAATGAAATAGAGGTGGAATGAAGGTGAAAATATGGAAATATACGTGAAAATAGAATGAAAGTGCACGACAATTTCAATGATCAACATACCCCCCAACTAAAGCTATTGCATGTCCTCATGCAATTTACTAAATTAATTATTTTTTATCCTTGAGCTTTGGCTTAACTTTGCATGATATCATTTGATAACTTCGTACTTCTGCAAAATCTTTTAGTTGAATTCCAACATGATTGGTTCTTGTGTTACAACCATATTTTGCTTTTGCATTCATTTTTGATCTTTGAACTTTGCATAATGATAATTTGATTATTGTTGCAAAGTATATCTTTATTGGATTGCATCATAGTTGGTTCTTGTGTGACAACCATGATTGTGTTTGTACCCAATTATCTTTTTAGTACTTTTAACAAGCCTTTTGTATGCACATAACAATAATGTAATAGTTAATATCTTTTGAAAGTATGTGGGCTTTTGAATGTGATATGAATATGGAAAAATATGAATATGAATGTATCCCCTCCAACTGATGATATTGGCAATTTTATGAGATGAGGAAGAGAAATGTTTTTTCCAAAAATTATCATTCTAGCTTTTCAAGGAATTTTATGGTAAAAAGTTAGAAAATGACATACCTTAACTTACCCTTTAGAAATGGGTGAGCTGCATGTGTGGTGGCTGCAAAGTTTTGATCATAATCTTATTCAAGTGGATGGACAAGTCATGGAGAAAATAGTCAAGATGACTTTTTATTTGCTTTTATTAAAACTTGTTGAATCTGCTGCGAAATAGTGTTGATTCTGCTCCTGCCATCTGATTCTGCAACTATTATTTGACTTTGTAGTTGTCGTCTGGTTCTGTAGCTGCCATTTGGTTCTGTAGCTCTATATCTTCTACATTTGTTCCAAAATGATGAAAATGATAGTCTTCATGTCTTTAAAACTCATTGGCACAATTTCTACTCTGTGAATAGATGTTCTGATGTTGAACATAGTAGCAAATTGTTGACTCAATGGTCATTAATGAATGCCACAAGTCAACACGAGAACTCTCACCATTGATAACAATGACAGTCAAGATGCCCAAACACATCTAGCTAAGTACGAATAATTTTGTTGTTGTTGAGTACCTAGAATATCTGATGAACAAGGGACATTGATGTATTCTCATTGTTCATTGGCATGAGGACTTGCTATTAAGGCATGCAAGCCTCACGGTGTTTTTGCAAGGATTTTAGACTCAAAGGACTATGAACTCAATAATTTGTATTGAAGCAGGGTTTATTTGCGTAATGAAAAGGATAGGAAAAGGAAAATGAAAATGGAATATGACAATGGGAGATAAGCATGAAAGTAAACTTCTTGCTTTTATTTGTGGAGTAGACAGAAAGTGTATGTGAATAAAGGAAAATGAACAACTAACTCTTGCTAGGAAAAATGATTGTGGCTTGCTTTGAATTGCTTAGTTGGATTTATAATTCAAAAGGGAGGAAAGGTAATGGTTTTGATGGATATGGAGATGGACTTGTTCTTATGTTTCTCATGGAACCAGTCCTTTTAAGACCAACTTTGCGCACAATTAGTTTTCTTCAATGATCATTCGATCATCCCAAACCTACAAAAAAACTTGACATAAAGAACATAAGTGTGTTCAAAAAAAGAAATGATCAGTTCCTTTCTAATTCTTACACAAAATGTCAAATGAAACAGACTAAGGAAAATCAAAAGTGTTATATAAGTCCAATTCATGATATCGATAACAATCCATTTTTAAGAAACAACCATGAAAATTAGATTAACTCCCTGTTGTTGGATGACTTCATGCACTGTGCTCAGTAAAACGATTGGCATCACAAAGATTCTTTGTGTCCTGCAAGTTAAAAATTCATAAAAAAATACATGGCAACAATATTAATGCCAAATGTTCAAAAATCATTTAAACAATTTTCCAATTGTTTCACAAGCCATTATTGAACATCCCAAAAGAACCGGAGAACTGAGGTAAAGTGTTCAATTGTCCACATGCAATCTCAGATATATAAGCTGACACAAGAGTAATAGCTAATCCGATTCCAAATCCATCAAGTAGACAGGCAGATACCATTAACAGTACAATTGCATCACACAAGTGACAGTCAAGATCAGCGAACTTGCTGAAAAACCGTTCATTGTCTATATATAAAAATCATTTTTTCTTCTCACGCAAACAACAAAATAGGGCTCTGAAGAACTGCAAAATTCTTTCAATTGGTTGCAAAATCCAGAAAATGGTTCTTGAGTTACCTAGTTGCCCCTATTCTGGAAAAAAATCATGCCTTGATTTTGCTAATCCACCCCTTTTTATTCAGAAAACACGTTTTAAAATCGTTTGTCAAAACAATTACGTTTTCTAGAAATGTTTCGACAACCAAATTCAATTTCTGGTAATTCCATGCTCTGAACAGTACTTATCAAACTCTTTTCTGCAATATTCACCCCAGTTGTCTAATCTGAGACACTTCTACATTTTTTTTGTCTCATTTTGAACCAAAGCTTTCAATTTCTTGAAAGTATTGAATACATAAGAGATATGATACTTGAGAAGGTCCCCATACATCTTTATGCACAAGATCTAATTTTTTCGCTGTCCTTCTTTTTCCCAACTCTAAGGAATCTTACTCTCTTATGTTTTCCATAAACACAATTCTCACATAATTCTAAATCAACATGCTTCAAACCTGGCAACAAATTTCTTGAGTGAAAAAATTGCATCCCCTTCTCATTCATGTGCCCAAGCCTATGATGCCATAATTTTGTATCTGCCCCTGTATATGTTAAAGCATTAACATAATTAGAAATACCATTGCATAAATACAATGTACCAACCTTTTCTCCTTTTTCTATTACCATGTCTTGTTTAGTGACCTTCCATATTTTATTTGTAAAAGTAGTTACACAACCTTCACCTACCAACTGCCATGTTGAAATTAGATTTTTCTTCAGATATGGAACAAGCCTTACCTCCTTCAATAGCCAATCATTTCCATTTTGTTGTTTTATGAAAAATTTACCCATTCCAATGATTTTACAGTGTTTATCATCACCCAAATGAATCTGTCCAAAATCTCCTTGAACATAATAATGAAAATGTTTCCTATCAAGTGTGGCATGGAATGAGGCCCTTGAATCTACCACCTAGGCATCAATAATATTTTCTAAAGAAATAATCAAAGCATCTTGCAACACATCACCCATCACATTCGTTTCATGATTATTTTCTTGCTATGCATCTCCTTCTTTTCCCTTCCGAAACTTAAAGTCTTCCTTCATGTGTCCTTTCTTCCTGCATTTGCAACACACTATCCCCGATCTAGACTTGGATCTACCTTTCCTTAACTTACTGCAATATCATGGGTTCTTTCCTCTTTCTATTTTTCTTCCCCTAGTCATTGTAGTCAAAGCATTGCTTGATGTCTCATCGGAGCTTTTTCGATGCATTTCCTCACTAAGGATTGCACTGACAACATCATCAAACTTTAGAGTACTAGATCCAGAGGCAGAGTTACTAATGGCCATAACTAAACCATTCCAACTTTCTAGAAACGATCACATAAAATAACATAGCCATGAAATACCTTATTAGAGCCCGAGGGTTTTTCATATAGTTTGGCCAATGTTGACATTAAACCCTCTATTTTCTTTTCCTTTGAAATATTAGAGGCTACCAATGCTGCTAGGCACAATTGTATTATTCCAAGTTCCTTTCTGTTGAGAATATCCCATTATGTGTCTATCATACTCGTCGGCTTCTTTTCTTTTCCACTCAATGGTAGGTACAAATATTTCTGATACAGATAATCTTCCATCTGCATCTGCCATAAATGGTAGTTTGGCTATTAAATTTTTCGACCCTACACCTACCATCTTCCGCTCCCAGTCAAACCAGGAACCCTTCTCTCCTGCAATTTCATCAATCAAATAGACCTTTAGCTCTGATACCAGTTGTTAAAAATTATATATTACAGAGAAATGGAACGCATAAAATATTGTGGAAACATAAACACAGAAAATGAATAAAACAAGAGAGAGACACATATATATGTGGTTCACCCAATTTGAGCTACATCCACTGAGAAACAACTAGTCCTTCCTTTTATATTATCCAACAAAATAAAGAGATAAAACCTACAACCCATCCGTTATAATTTCATCTTCTCTCTCACATAGTCTCCTCTCTCTTTGTCGCTCATAATACACATACAGTCAACTGTAATACAATTCCCTCATATATAGCGATTATTTTCCTTCTAGGGAAACTAAATATAATTTCTACCATCAGACCATCCACCTAATGAATGGCCCAGATTGACTACTAAATTACAATATTTTACAAGGAAATTTTACATCTATTTTTAGCTTCGTCGACATAGCCCCTAAACCCTCACCTGAGGGGGCTCTTAAAAATGCCATTGCCCCCCTGGCAGCAAAAAAATGGGAGGTGTTGCCACCCCATTATGAACTGGGGTCCAATGCGATGATACCTTTGAATAAAGAAGATAATCAGGTTCCATACCCAACATTTCTGACCCTTCATCTTCTGATATTGATCGAGTAGATACGATTAATGATGATTATTCTCATTTACCTTGGTTAGAACCAATTTCACTCTCTAATCCTTTCAAATATACGTTTCCAATTGACAAAATTATCATGGTAGTCATGACTTTAGATGAAATGCCTTGAAATGATTATTATCATCATTCATATTTTCTATCTTACCCTGATAAAATCGATAATGATTCTTCAACTATGTTTTCGCAGGAGATAGTTAGTAGTCCATAATTGCAGATTTCAATTTTTCAAATTGAGTTTGGAAGGAATTTTTGGAATATATTTGCAACGATTACCTATGGAATATTAGTTAAAACAATAATTCTTGAAAATATTCACATAGGTGCCCCATCCTCAATCGATGAAATCCAAACATATAAGGCCCTATTTCAAGAATTTTGTGACATTTTTGCTTGGTCCTATGAGGAAATGTGAGGAATTGACCCAAGAATTATAGTACATGAAATTAAGACTTACCCAGATGCCAAATCTATCAGAAAGAGATTATGTCCAGTGAATCCATGAAAAGCTGCTGCAATTAAAGTTGAGGTCAAGAAACTGCTCAAAGCAGGTTTCTTATACCCAGTTCTCTCAACTAATTCGGTGTCCAATATCGGACATGTTAATAAGAAACAAGGAACTATTAGAGTATGTGTCGATTATAGGGATATCAATAAGGCTTGTCCAAAAGGCAACCAACCTAATCTCTATATCGATAAAATCATTGATGAGTGTGCCAGAAATGAAATGTTTTCATTTATGGAAAGATTTTCTGGCTACAATAAAATGAGCAAACTTCCAATTGATCAACACAAAACTGCATTCATCTGCCCATGGGGGACTTTTTCCTATTGAAAACTCCCATTCATTTTGAGGAACATTGGTGCAACTTTTCAACATGAAATGTTTTATGAATTTCACGATATCAAGCATATTGTGCAACCTTATTTGGATGACTTGTCAGATCATTTAATGATATGGGAAGACCATCCAATGCATTTGAGAGAAGTCTTCATCACATACCATCATTACAATATTCGCTTGATTCCACATAAGTGTGTTTTCTGTGTGTAATCTGGTTGATTTCTAGCATTTTCCATTTCAAAGGAAGGCATTCATGTCGATTTGTTGAAGGTAGAGGCTATTCTAAATATTCCTCCTCCTTCCATTCTTTTCCAACTCCAAAGTTTGCAAGGGATGATATTATCATCAAGACTACTTTTTATACTTAGACACATCTGATGCCACCATTAGCATGGTTCTAGTTCAGGAAGACGAATTGAACAAAGATCCTGTGGTATATTACTTAAGTCGTAATTTGACCAAAACTGAAGCAAAATATGCAGATGTGGATAAATTGACCTTGGCAGTTGTTCAAGATATCCAACATTTTTGTCACTACATATAAATAGGTAAAACTACTATGATTTCTAATTGCAAACCCATGGATTACATTCTAACTAGACAATTGTTGGGGGGCGAGTATTCCAAATGGATAGTCATCCTATAGGAATTCGATTTCGAATTCAATAAATCAAATCTAAGAAATAATTGGTATTTGTTGAACTATTGTGTGACTTTCCTTGTACTTAAATCGAAAACGTGGCAGAGGATTCTCTTCCCAAAGAATATCTCTTTCTAATCATTACTTTAGATCCCTAGTATGGAGATATCATCATTTATCTTCTGACCTAGATGTTTTAGCTAGAACCAAGATGAACAAATTGTCACCATATTCAGTATCAATCCCAACAATATAATATTGTTGGCAATAAAATTTATCATCATGGTGTCAATTCTATTTTATGATGATGTTTAACTCATGAGGAATCCAAAAAGGAATTGAATGAATATCATTCTCAAGCTTGTGGTGATCATATGTCAGGTTTTACCATTTCTCAACAGATCCCTCGCATTGGGTATTTCAGGACATCTATGTTCAAAGATTATATAACTACAGTTTGAAAATGCCATAATTGTCAAATTTATGATCAAAAAATGCATGCACATCCTGCTCCTCTTCACCCAATCATTATTTTTAGTCCTTTTTCCAAATGGGGCATTAATTTTCTTACATGTAACCCTCACTCTGCCAAAGGGCATGGGTACATTATCCCTGTGGTAGATTATTTTACAAAATGAGCCGAGGCGATGGCTACATATAAGGATGATGGTGAAACAACATCCATTTTCTTGTTCAATCATGTAATTTCTTGGTTCGGAGTTCCACAAGCCATCATCACAGACCATGGTATTCATTTTCAAAACTATATATTTCCGATCTTACCACAAAGCTAGGCCTGCATCATGACAGTTCTACTACTATTACCAGAACGAAAATGGCCAAGTGGAAGTCATTAACAAGGTTTTAGCCAGCATGATTAAATGGATTATAGGGACTCATAAACGAGATTGGAATCCAATGCTTTATCCAGCCTTGTGGGCATACCGTACCACAACAAAAACTTCAACTAGTGTTACTCCTTTCTAGCTTCTCTATGGCATGGAATCAGTTCTACCAATCGAATATGAGATATGGTCTTTGAAACTGGAAATTGAATTATTACCAGCCACTTCTGCTAAAGAAGAAATTTTCTTGTACTTAGTACGTCTCGATGAGACTCGCCCTAATGTTCCATTAGCTAGCGAGGCCCAAATAAATGAGTCAAATAAAAATATGATCAGAATTTAAAACTTCATTCATATGCAGAAGTTTATTTACTGTTGTTCTATGATCAAGAGCATGATAATTTAGGCATTGGTAAATTTGAGCCCATGTGGCATGTCCCTTATATTATAAAATGTGCACTGGAAAAAGGGGCTTATGAACTAGCTAATTATGACATAATTCGTTTGGAAAAGCCCAGGAATGGTGTTTACCTAAAGAGATATTATACTTATATTGTTCGATGAAACATTTGTATACTACTCTACCATAGTTTATGTGTGAAAGCTGTTAACATATTTTTGCGATTTTCCGCTACTTCTCCTGCTCATCTTGTGTTACACCTAATTTGCAGATGTCGACATTCTCTCATACTTATATTGGCTTCGCTGATGGCATTAGTCTATAACACCCTCCTTCCACATCTACCCAAGTAACTGGCCAACCAAGGTATACATGTGACATGAAGTTACTATGATATGATTTGACCTCCTAAGTCATGTTAAGTAAGTGGAATCAACGGAAACATACCATACAAACCTTCAACATTAGTACTAGGTTCCTTAGGGACCATCTCAACCTTTCTGTCAACCAGCCACTGGGTCCCACCGAGATTTTAGATCACTTGACCTTTAGATGCTCCCATGCTATGGAACTAATAATGTTCAGGAGGCTCTAGATGCTCTCATGACAAGGCATGCTAGTGTCGACGGACTAAATTGCACAATGTTGTGCTAGTGTCCCTGGGATTTGAGCCACTTTTTCAGGCCCAGAGCCTAGGTAGTTTCCCATATATGAATAACACCTTCTATACAAAAAGATAACAAGGAAATGGAAATACAAATGTAATTTCTTGAATAAGACCTTGACTGGACCCGTACTTCCATGATAGGAATCTCATCAAACATATCATGAATATGTAATCTACATGTGTAACTGACAGATGTAAGTATAGGGGTCTCATACTTAGCTTATAATTGCTAAGAATAATTGATTCCTCAATGCATTAGCTACTAGTTCATCCATTAGTTCATATATACAATGTTCATCCATTTACAAGTAAAAACATGATGAGAGCCATACATAGCTACTGTCATAAAACATATACATAACCAGCATAATAGCAACAAAAAAACCAAGGAAATCACAACCACATAATCCACATATAAACCAGTATAATACTCATAAAAAGATGATAAATAACCTCATATTGCTGATGCAAAATCCAAACTCAGGATAAGACTTCCATGTTTCCACCTTACTGTAGAATTGCTAAGCCAAATCTCTATTCAACCATTCTCCCTCGTGCCATATTACAAGCATGAATGTGGGATCTCATAGAACACATCAATCCAAAACCATCCAAGGCTTCTATAGGACAACCTCCTCAACCCATCAAACAATGATTCCACCTCACGATTGGACATCAAAAAACCATCATTAGATTGGTCTCTACCCAAGCATTCTAGGGCTCAAGAGCATTTGTTCCGACCAAGGCTTCCAAGACTAGTAACTCAACTCACATTTGTTGTCAGGCTTCCAGAGCATATCTCCAACAAAGGCTTCCAGGACTAGTAACTCAACCCACAAATGGTTTCTATAGCATTTGTCCAACCAAGGCTTCTAGGACTAGTAACTCAACCCAAGTTGATACAAGGCTTCCAAAACGTTTCTCCAACCAGGGCTTCCAGGAACTGATAACTCAACCAAAGCTAAAGGCAACATGAGAACCAACCAAAACAAAACAAGCAAATAAACCCAGAATATCCATGGCTATCTAGGAAATGGAAAGGCTAGGCAATCCACTGTCAATACAGGCAATCCTCCATGCTAGTGGTAGATCATGACCAATAGTCCACGTGCATATGCCATGGATGCCAAAACTAGTGAGGAAAACATATATGCAACTCGATACTTGCAAGGAACATTTGTTGTAGCTATTGATCCAAATGTCCTCTTGTGCTTTCTTGATCTTCCTTTGCCTTCTAGCTCCAAAACTCCCACTATGCCATGCTCTCCAAGAGTGCTCCAAGAAAACTCTAGGTGTCCAAGAGTATGAGAGATAGAGAATAATGAGAGAGTTCCAAAACTAAACTGACCAAACTCTGTGCACTGATCCTCAGAAGCCTTTTTATGAATTAGGACTTTATTTTCTTCATTTTCCATTATTATTCTTCAATTTCCTCCTCACATGCAGCATGTGACCTTTCACCTCCCTCTGCTCCTAATTTCCATTATTTTCATAAATAAATGGGCCAAAATTCCATTTTTCCTTTCCAAATCCTTAGCCATTTCCTTTACCAATTTCCTTAGCCATTAATAACCAAATGAACACCCACACTAGGATTTCTTACCCAAAATTCCTCTTGGAATAAGTGTCCCATCAATCATGGTTATTATTTTTCCTTTATTAACTTTTATTACATGGAATTTTCACCGGGGTTGTTACATGGTCGTAGAACTAGGAATTTATGTTCTGCAACTTGGGTCATTTATTCGCCCACAATGAGTTAGTTTCTATTCATGGGATATGCCTTGGTCAAACAACGAACAATATTGCTGAATCTAGCACAATGATTGAGCTATTATCTGATGCCATTGCATTTGGCATTCGTCAATTGACTGTTAGGTTAGATTCGCAACTCGTGGTATTACATTTGAATGTTTTTTATTCAGTTAGAAGCACTTTCATGTTAAGGATGTTTTTGCGGGTTCATCTCTTGGAAAGAGAATTTGATTATATTGAGTATCAACATATTCTAAGAAATTTAAAAACATTAATAGATGCATTAGCTAATTATGTCTTAAATTGGCACTTGTAAAAAAATTCTAAAGAAATTAATGCAATATTCATTCATATATTGGACGAGTTATACAAACATAGAAGTAGTAGCTTTCATTAGATAAAAGTATGTAAATAGTGTGGCTTTTACAAAAAATGTCATCCAAAGACATGCATCCCCGTGGCCTTTATTTTCTGAACATGCTGATACATTATCAAAAAATAAAAAATATAGTCTTGAGACTAATGCCTACACTTGATGATGACCATGGTAGCATACAATATCATGTGCTACTTGTCATAGAAAATGGCTAATAGGTCCAGGAACCCCTACAATATGCCTCTCGTAGCGGAGAGGAAAATCATCTATCGTGGCATTCAGAATGTCCAAAGTCATCCTCTCAAGGTTGTGCTCTATCTCTATGAGAGTGTCTCTGCCACCTCGAGGTTCTGTACTATAGGAGAAAATGGCTTCTCACCATGTCGATCATATATATGTAATACAGTTGGTATCACTGCGGCCACATCTGCATGATCATTTTGGATAATTAGCTTCAGATGCCAAAATAACAAAAAATGAAAATGTTCAAACATCAACCCATCAGTGTCAGTCAGTTCAACCTATCACCAATGATCAAATACACTCTTACAAGGTGTTGTTTGGGTGTCAAGTCAATTTTTTGTCATTTCATTGAGTCTTCAAATAAAAATTTGTTCACTGGCTATTGATGTCTAGGTCATTGTTTCTCCCTTCACTTAATCATGGTCTTCATCACTCATCATGGTCATTCTTTTTTTTGATGTATCATATCTTCTTTAAGTGTCTTAGGTCATGAAATGGATAAATTCCTCATTTAAGGTCATGGTCTAAGGTTTCACTCCATGTGTCATCATGATACCATATGTCAAAAGAAAAACATGTCCATCATTTGATTTAGTGGATAAAGGGAGTTATCAGCTTAGGGAAAGAAAAATAAAGGTAAAGGTAATGTTTAATTTCAAATAAGACAATGTTGTAGTACACTACCTCGTCTCATCATTTCTCATAGGGATAGTTTTTCTTCAAAATATGTTTTTAACCCAATGGAGAATATTTTTACAAAAGTGAAAGAGGTTCTTGTCAACTATATTCGAAGGAACAAAAACCTCCTTTAGTGTATTATTATTTTAGAGAAATGCCCAAACTACACTTTCCAGAGGAGAGTGGTTACAATTCTGTAAAGCTTGATGTAAAGATAGTGTTTCAGTGAATTTGAGTAGGTGTTGGTAGTGCTTAAGGACCCTATTGTGTAGCACACATCCTAATATTTCCAATGGTACCTTCAGATCATGATTTGGGTTAGTGGAAGGCATCCAAAAGTTCTTTGCATGTTGGTGTCACACTTTTGTCAGAGACACCCTGGGTTTTTGGAGTGACCTTGGGAAAATCAAATTTTCTCCCTGATGGAATGTACAAATTACATGCTTGAGGTGTCCATCTTGTAGCTGAATTCAGGAGATTTCCAAAGAGATATCAATTTTGCAATTTGGAGCTTTTTAAGTCCTCCAAAAGTGGTTTTCAAGTCGGTGTTGCACTTCTAGAGGTGGCTCTACTCTTCTGTGAACTGCGCTACGCTTGTGCCAAAGCAGCTCAAAATTCATCCAAACTCACCCAAATTTTGATTTTGAAGCTTGAAAAGATATTTTTTTCTATTATAAGATTTTTCACAAGTAAGTATAAGTCTTTTTCTCACCATTTTCCTTTGGAAAGATGAAAGCAAATGCAAGTTCTCTTCATCTAGGGTTTAGGTGAAATTTTCATGTTGCAAGCACTAGTGTAACTGGTGGTTTGGTTAGTTTTGATATTGAAAACATGTAAATATTCCACCTCACACCTCTATACATGTTTAAAACACCCTTTGATTCACTAAATAACTTATCAATCATGAGATTTCCTCACCCTTACCTAAACCCTAGCTCATACCTAGCATTTTGAGAAGATTTCCTAACAACTATGTTTTTCAATTTCTCCTAATCATTTCTTTCCCTCATTTCATTCCATTTAAGCTTCCTAAGTTTTCTACCAACCCTATCCATCTCCCAAAATTCCACTATCATGATCTCCCTTCCCTAACTCCCTCATTTCATCATTTCCTTCCTTGAGCAAGAAAATAGTCAGCTTAAGACTAAACAACTGATCATGGAAAACGAGCAGTCCAAGATGCTACATCAAGGAGGAAAAGGTAAAGTATTGTTGGATCCTGGTGAACATGATGAATAGGAAAGTAAGGTTGAAAAGAAAAATGCAAGGGCAAAAGGTCTCAAAAGGCAATGAAGAAAGAAAATAAACAAAACCTACTAAATGTAGACTTGGACATTGAAGACAGAATTGCTTTGGAAATCAGTGAAGACAAGGAGTTTTGGCTTGAGAATATCAATTTCCACCTTGAGAAGCTCCTTGGAAAGGTTAACATGGATAACATGTTGCAAAGGAATATGGCCATCCATTATTACACAAGGAATTAGGTTGCCAACATCAGAATTAAGCAGTTGAAGGCCAAACTCAAAGAAAACCATAAAAAGTAAGAAAGAGAAGTAAAACTTGGAGATGCTTTCTCAAGCATCCATGAGAGATTAATATACCTCAATTTTCACTTCTGGACCAACTTTTAGAGTTTTCTAAGCATTTGTGGTTTTTGGTGAATTCTGGTGCAAAACTCTGAAATTGAGCTAGTCACATAAGAGGAATGCCTTAGCACTATGCTTTTTCCTCAAGGCTCCAACTGACAAGTAGCTTACATTTTTGGAAATATAATGGCCTCCTATCAAAACCCATTTCATCAGGTTTCTCAGAGAGGGGCAAAATTTTGAGAAAAAGAGGAAAAAGGGGTCAAAAATCAACATTTTGCCCCTCTTTTTGACAAGCGCTGCGCTTCTGGAGCAACCTTGGCAAATTGGATTTTTGAAGGCCTTCCCATGGTTCATTTTTAAAAATTCAAGTTGTTCTGGAAACTAGACCTAAAAATATAGTTGATCATTCTTTCAGATATTGATTTGGACCTCAGTAAGGTACCTTAACATGGGCTCAACATCGGCATTGTACTTCTGCAAATTTCTGTGTTTTTCATTTAAATTTCACTGTATAAATTTCCTAGTTTTTAGTTTGACTTGGCCAAAGTTAAAACTCTTGATGTAATTGAATTTAGTTTGAGGTTAGATGATGTAAGCATGAATAAATGGACATGATAGGTTTTTTTTTTTGGTTTACTAGGCCTCATTAAGGAAGTCAAATCCAAAACAAAGTCTACAAGAAATGTTTGTATTTGACCTTCTCATTCTCACTTGT
>APFE030040544.1:0-12885 GCA_000404065.3 Pinus taeda | reverse complement strand
ATTTGGAGCAATAGTAAAGGGTCTACAAGTGCTTTATCTTCAACAAATGTTAAGTACATAGGCACATTGGTTGCACGATGTGTATTAGTTTAGCTTAAGATATTATTGAAAAATTGGTTTGGTGTAAGAGCAAACTATTGATAATTTTTATGACCAAGGTGTTGCATATATCAGGAAGAATCTAATTCATCATCAATGAAGTAAACATTATGACTTAAGGTAGTTGCATAAAAAGAACAAATTCAAATGAAGCATTGTTACACAGATGGACAAATGGCTAATATATTTAACAAACCATTCACATAAGGTACCTTTCGAAGTTTAATTTGATTCTTTGAATAAATAGAAAGATTTGTGAAAAAATTGTGCAAGGAACATAAACATGTAGAAATTTATAAAATAGAGTGCAAAGGTATGTTGTATCACACAATGCCAAGTGAGGTACATTGCCACATAGACTTTGCAACATCATCACTTTTGATTTTGATTAAACATATTGAAGTGCATGTTCACATTTTAAAGTAGTTGCACAAACAGTCTAAATTCAAATAAAACATTGTAACATAAATAAACAAAGGGCTAATATATTCAACAAACCATTGAGGAAAGATATCTTCAAAATCTCTGCAAGGTGATTCTTAGATGAAGGAAAAAAATTCAAGGGAGAATGATGGAAATGTTAAAGAAAAAAATGTATACGAGGAAGACACATGTGTGGATTGAGGAAATGGATAATGTAAGAATATGTTGTATCATACAAGTTCATATGAGACACATAGCCATAAAAACCTTATCACATCATTTCTTCGAGATTCAAGAATGTGCTGTTAATGTGAATTCTTCAATAGCTAGAGTTAAACAACACGCATATTCACACAAGTTGAAATTTGTATTGACATCAATAAAGTAATTAATTTTGAGCAAGCGATAGTTATCCTTTTTTGCAACATGTATTATGTACAATATTGCTCTCTCAAAACCCTTATGCTTATTCCAAATGTATTATATATCATTTTAAATTTCATATTATATATTTCAAATAATTTTACAATGATTCTTATTTAGCTAAGATAAATTCAATGTAGATAAAATAATTCACTTAATGATCCACGTGGATGTTGGTGGCCACCTACCTATCCCACTTGGACCCCACAACTGTCTCTTTCAGTTTCCTTAGTTGTAGCACAATTTACTATTTTTAGTAGTTTTTTGGGTCCTAAACTTCTGGCGTTGTTTTGAGGCCCTAAACGACGTTTTTTGGGAAAACTGGGAGCAACATGGGTTATTTCCGCCACATCTCTTCTCAGAGATAAGCTACCATCACCCTAGCTAGTTTATTTCCATTTATGTTTATAAACATATTTCAGTATTTTACAGTAATGAAATGAAGTATTATTTCTGTTGGATCTCTTTATGTATGGTTATATCTGTAATTTGTTGCATTCCTGTTTAAATATGGATCAGTGGTATCAAAGCAGTCTACTTTTTCTCTATTTTTCTTTGCATGTCCCTAACGAGGTTGGGATATAAGGAGTTAGGGCTTGAACTGGTCGAACCTTTGCAAGACCAGCCTCACAAATCCTGACGACCTCCCATGGTGGATGAAAAGAAAGATGAGGGAACAGGAGATCCTATCAAAATCTTGCTTGAAGAAGCCCTCGAGCGATAAAGGAACGTGATGATGGAAAACTTTGCCTAGATCCTTCAGCGGCTACCCATGGGCAACGCATCTACTTCTAGCAGCTACTCTGGAAACGCCACACCCTTTAAGGTACAAGTTAACTTTGAAATCCCCATATTCGAGGGTCAGATATACACAAATGCCATAGATAAATGGTTAAATCTGCTAGATGGTTATTTTTTTGTTCATGATTTTCCCAGTCAGGAAAAGATCACTTTTGCACTTCTCAAAGCAACACCCCATGTCAAGGACTAGTCGGAAACCTAATGCGAGTAGAAGGATGAAATTACAGGCTCACTATTTTCAGTCGCACCCACTTGGAATTCATTCCGGGATGCCATCAAGGAACAATACTACCCTGTCAAGAGTTATGAGGACAAATACATAAAGTGGACCAGGATGCGACAGGGAAGGGACCAAGATGTGCTGAAGTTCACAAATATTTTTCATACCCTTCGCACAAAGTTGGGTATCAAGGATTTTGAGCTCCATTTGGTACTCAAATACTACGGTTGCCTACACAGGTACATCCAGGATGAGATGGAGTTCCTAAACATCTCCTTACTCAGCATGGTGTACTGATACGCTATCAAAATCGAGCATAAGTTTAAATATAAGAAGCGAGACTTTGGATCCTCAAATCCGAAGCAAGGGAAAAGCTTCCCCAAACCACAGAACCAAGGACAAAGCCAAGATGGGGCAACCCAAGACAACCCGTCGAAGCCGCAAGAAAAGAAAACACCACAAAGTCAAAGAAGGACATAAGAAAGTGGTGTGAGTTCCATAAGAGCCCCAATCACAACATAAGTGAGTGTCAAACCAAGCAGTCATTGGTGGTCGAGTTGAAGGCTTTAGAATCAGATGCATGTTATGACCCAGAGTTAAAACCCGACAAGGGGAATGAAAAAGGGAAGCAGATCATTGATGCGGAGCCCAGCGCCACTGTTGCCACCGCCAAGATCCAGAAGAATGAGCCCGAAGATCCAAAGGAGCCAAAAGAACCTCATTTCAACAGAGGTTGTGAAGCGGTTGGGCCTACTGTCTATACCACACCCGCAACCATACAATATCGGGTGGCTTCACTAAGGACGAGATCTTCGAGTCCGCCAGCAATGTCGCCTTCCCTACAGCATCAAGCCCTTCATAGATGAGGTATTGATGTATTATTAAGCCAACCATTCTTGTGGAGGCGACATGTTGTGTATGAGTCAAGACCTCACGTCGATATTATTTCTTTAGGTAATTCATTATACAAGATACCAGAGGTAGACCCACCTACCACCACTTCTTTGATCTCCGCCATGAAATATAGCAAGATCATCTCCTAGACTAGGAAATTCATTTTCTGTCAAGTTCACTCCCAAAGTAAGGGGAAGATTGTCGCCACATCCATGACCCCCGTGAAGGTTTCCTCCACCCAGTAGTAGCAGTAGATGGATGATCATGACAGAATACAGGAACATCTTCTCCTCACCCACAGGGGTACCATTGCACTGTCGGGTCAAGCATTCATTCGAACTGACTCCGAGAGCACCTCTACCTAATGGGTCGATATATCGTCGCTCCATTCTGGAAAATGCCAAGCACAAGCAGCGACATGATCAACATCAAGTACCACAAAAGTTTTAGGTGGGAAACAAAGTCTGGTTGCATCTGCAGAAAGAACGCCTTACAAGAGCCCATTAGAAGCTCAAACCACTCCAATATGGTCCTTACACCAGTACCAAGGCTGTGGGAAACAATGCTTTGGAGCACAAGATTCCCCCATTCCTTCGCTTGCACCAAGTGTTCAATGTGGACTTCCCTCGACCATGCTTCCCACCATTATTGGACACATCAGAGATTGCAAAACATCTCACCGGGGACCAAGTTCAGCAGAAGTTTCCTCATCTCATGGAGGAACTCAATGCAATGGGGACCATTGCTTCCTAAGGGGGGAGGAATGATCCAAGTGGATGTTGGTGGCCACCCACCTATCCCACTTGGAACCCCACAAATATCTCTTTTAGTTTCTTTAATTGTAGCACAATTTACTATTTTTAGCAGTTTTTCGGGTCCTGAACTTCGAGAGCCGTTTTGAGGCCCTAAACGACTTTTTTTTTTGGAAAATTGGGAGCAACATGGGGACATAAACCAATGTTTCTCTTCTCAAAGTTGTAGTCCTCAAATAGATCTTTCTAACGAGGTATTGTGCGCGTCAAACGGAGATCGTATGCCCAAGTTACGACCTTGGGAAGTTGATGTACCAATTTTGCCCAAAACGGGGCCCATAGTTTGGCATTTCATCTCCTAGGGTTAAGTTTTTGGGTGTTTAGAGTTTTCCATTGTTTCTCAACAATAAATAGGCCTTCGAGCCTCATTGTAAAACAGTTCAGAGGCATGTAGTCGACACATCTCTTCTCAAAGATAAGCTACCATCGCCCTAGCTGGTTTATTTCCATTTCTGTTTGTAAGCATATTTCAATATTTCACAGTAATGAAATGAAGTATTATTTCTGTGACATCTCGATATGTATGGTTATATCTGTAATTTGTTGCGTTCCCGTTTAAATCTAGATCACTTAATAGTTATGAGAATCAAATCCAACCATAGTTACATCGACAAAATTATGACAAACTTGTGCTTGCAATTTATTTTAATATTGTGAATTATCTTTATTTTTTCTAAATATTGTCATTTTATTAAGAAACATTAATTGTTTAGCAAGTACAATACATGTATATTCAGTTGACTTGGTATTATTAATTTAGTAAAGTGAAAACTTTTAATCTCTTACAACATCAACAAATGTTACAAATTGATGGATGAGCAAATTATTACTATAAGCCAGAGAGAAAAAAATATAAAAAACATCTTTATTACTTTAATAAATAAGTTATAAATAAAATAACATAAAAAAACACTCTTATTTTAACTTATTTATTTTTTATATTAAAATTCAATATGGAAGAGATTAAAGATGTCAATTTATTAACTAATAAGAAAGAACAACAACCTGGCCATCATAAATAAATAAATATAATATAAAAGAAAATAAAAATATCAATTTCATAATTTTTCATGAAAAGTAAGTCACAACTTATCATTAATAAATAACTTAGAAACCCAAGTCATAAAAACACGCTAAAAAATACACTCAAACTACTTATTATAAATGAGTAAAACAGAAACCCAATTCATGACTACACCAGCTTAAATTAAGATCTATCAGAGAGATGAAATATCTGTACAAACCTCTTTTTTAAATGCAAAACTTCAGAAATAATTGACACCTTGAGATATTTAAGATGAATTTAAACACTATCTATATAATATAAAAATTAAATAAATAAATATAAGTAAATTTCATTAACTCACTTTAATAAATCAAATAAATATTATTATTAATGTAAAATTAATTTATTACAATTATCCCATTTAACCATGATAATGAAGCTCCATGCTTAAAGTCAAATTTCTTTCCATTGCCCTATCCCATCCACACAAATTTCAGCAAAGTTTGAAAATTGACCCTCCATTTCATTTTCCACTTGCTCTTCTTTATCTTTATAATACGCAAAGAGTCCATTTGTATAGACCAATATTTAAGCTGCAGTTGTGGCAATTTTCAGTGCAATTGATTATCAAAGAGTAAATGAATGAAGTTGCGTTTGTTGCAAATGGCAAGGCCCAAGCATAGCTGCTGCAAGAAGCTGCGGTAAATTTGAAAATTGAACATGGATTAATGTTACGTTATTCATCATTTTACTCATCGATCTTAAAATTATTAGTGTCAGATCGCTATCTTCTTCATTCTTTTTATAAAAACCTTAATAATTCAAACAAATTATTATAAATTAAAAATTAATCATAACAAATTGCTCACGATATGATAATGTACGATACAAAAATCAAAACCGATTGATGTTTTAAATCCAAATTTACTTTGAACATAAAAGTTTTGAGAGATTTAACATTGTTTTGTTAGTCATTCGAAAGTTTTGTAAATAATATAAACAATGATAGGGAATGATCGCTATCTATCATAGTAACGTGGTTAAGTTCTGATTGATAAATGGAAGCTTGATTTTTTAGGGCTTTTGAAGTATAAAACTAATTTGTACGTGAGGATAGTGGTGGAAATGACAGAAATTATTTTTTTTTGCATTGTAAGTTGTTTTGGTGTTAGTCCTAAGGATGTGGTTCAATGGTCAGGTGAGGAGGTTTGTTCCCCACATGTCTTGTTGTCCAATCTTGAGCAAGACAATGTATGCCTAAGAGTTGTTCGAGGCATGATTTCTTCAGTTGAAAAAAAGAAGATTATCTTGATGTTGGAGGGGAATTTGGATGTCCTCTCCCAGGATCTTGATGCTCTCCAAGTCTCCTTGGATTGTGTAGTCATGCTGATAGGGAATCATCTTTACAATGACCTTGCTCCTGCAAATATCCATACCCTACCCTCCTTGATCAATAGTAGGGATAGGGAATCATCTTTACAATGACCTTGCTCCTGCAAATATCCATACCCTCCTTGATCAATAGTAGGCCAAGAGGATATCAGTGCAAATCATAAAAGAAATAGATTGGTATTCCTTGGGCCTTCTTTGATGTTGGACAAGGAGCTAGAGGAGTTGCAGTTCCTGGACTAAAAAAGAAGACCTTGGGCAAGGAGCCAGAGTAGCTGCAGTTCCAGGGTATGGTAGGGATTCTATTGGAGGTCTTCAAGAAACAGCTGGGGCCCATCATGCTAACCCTTATCATCTAGATCAAATATATATAATGGCATTGAAGGACAAATTTACTTGGAGTCTTTTCCCCTTTAAATATACTATATTCCACATGAATACCATCAATCAATACCATGGGTTATCAAAACCCTAAATGCTACACAACTAGTAATTTTTACCTCATCAAAATGTTTATATAACAAGACAAAAATTTTACCTAGTCAAAATGTTTAAAATGTTATATAACAAAACAAAATAATACAACATCTCTTCCATACTCAGTTTAAAAAAATAATCAAAACTACATTCACAACCCTCTTTGAACTCCACACCAATAAATTAAAAAAAAAACAAAAACAAACACAAAACCACACTTCACGCTCACACAACTAACTATAAAGTAGATCGTCCATACCAATAAACACACAAGCTGGATGGCATCAATGGTGTACATACCGATGAAGACACC
Source organism: Pinus taeda (assembly GCA_000404065.3). Classification (NCBI taxonomy): domain Eukaryota; kingdom Viridiplantae; phylum Streptophyta; class Pinopsida; order Pinales; family Pinaceae; genus Pinus; species Pinus taeda. The sequence continues at coordinate 6,028 of APFE030040544.1, read as the reverse complement.
AGAGTAATGGGCATCACAGTCTATGCAAACGACTGAGTAGCGGGTCTCATTATCCGTGTCATTCATTGATAATTAGTGCTTCAAGTTCAAGCAAACATCAAATAATCCTGGAATGGTTTTAGCTGTTGTTTCATTTCACTAACATTTGCTTTGTAGACTCTCTCAATTCTCTTCTACGCTTTACCTTTACAATGTTACAAACAATCATGTTCCGAATTAATTTTGCTAGTTTTCAGTGATTGAAAGGGGCAACAATATTAAAACGTATTCACTGAAAGAACAGCAAACAATCAAATCCAGAAGTGCAATACCATTCATCCCTCCAAATACTTCAACTATATACACTAAGACCTGCGAACAGTCAAATCCATCAGTACAAAACCATTCATCCCTCCAAATACTTCAACTTCAGACTTGCTAACTTTACAATCTTCCATTAAAAAAATGGTTTTACATGCATTAAAGTTAATAAAGGTCAGTTAACATTGCACATGATATCCACATTATTCTTACCGCAGAGATTTACATATATTAGAATAAAGTAATGCTCAACATAACAACGATTTTGCCTTTGATGAGGATGAAAAAGGGAGCATTTAGATATAATGTGTGGAGGTTTGCGATTAGACCAAAACCTAAAGGTTGTTGGATGTAAAATCAGATTTGCTGTTTCAGCTGATATACCTGGCTCAATTTTATCAATTTGCTGTTGATCATCAATAGTGCTTGTGTCTATGTTTATATTTGAGAATTCTTTTTTCAATGTCAAGAAATTATTTATTTGGGTGTCATTCTCAAATACCTGCCAATTTTTTACATTATCTGGCACAGCAGGTCTGTGTTTGATCTCGATTCTCAGCAGTGAAGTGGTGAGCTTGGTAAAAGTTACAAACCAGTAACTAGGACACTAAGGTGGAAATTAAGGATTTTATAGGAGTGCTGTGATTTTTCCAACACCCCAAATACAACTAGAGAGAATCGAACCTGGATCGAAGCTCTCATACCATGTGAAACTTTGCTGTTATATGAGGACGATTCAAAACATATGTTTCACATTTTAGAATGCAGAGAAAAAATAACTGGCCATACTATTCAGGTTTCCCTGTATCACCGATTCACCAGAAACCAATTTCTATCCATTTTAAAATCCCCATATCATACAAAATTGCCATGCTACTAAAAAAATCTTGAAACAGTATATGTTATAGTCGCCAGTTTGGCCAGTTTCAAATATCTATCAATTCTTCTGCTTAGCTGACAAAACAATACATTGGAAATGCTTACCATAAAACATGAAGAGCCACTCCCTCTCACCATTCACGTTCAGAAATAGCCAAAAACCCTTCAAGGCTTGGTTCGTATCCCGCTCTCTTGTTCAAAGTCATTCCCTCATATTTACATTCGTAAATATGAAAATTATCCTGACCTCTTATTCAATGTCATTCCCTCCTATTCGCATTCATAAATATCAAAATTATCATGCTCTCTTGTTCAAAGTCATTCCCTCCTATTCACATTCGTAAATATCAAAATCTTTAAACTGGTACAGACGCTACTCCCTTATTTAAGTGAAGACCTCTATCATCTCTTATTCCAATTTGCCAGAGACAACGCAGAAACATAAGCTATAATAAATGATCTCCCCCCTGCTTGACCAGTCTTCCTCTGCTCCAGTAAAAATCTCCATACCCTACTACAGACAAAATGACCATTCCTTGTGAAATCTCAAAAGCACATGCCTAGCAAACCCTTTCCCTAGCATGAAAAAGCTTGCCCCATCATTTTCATTGTTGTACCTCTCAATGCAGCCACTTTCCGGCCACTCTGCTTTAAACTTACCAAAATTTTCAAAGTACCTTCCATGTTTATATCCACAAGACAAGTACATATCTACACTTTTCTGCCTACTGTTCATTGAGTATGTTATTCAGGATAAAAAATTACTACCAGAGGGGACATTCGTAATGCTAACACATGACTATTGGCTTTGACATCAATGATCCAGCCATTGAGTGCTGCATGTAAATACACAACCTGCAGCCATGAAGTAAAGAGACCACTATCAAACATGCTAATCCCCAACCCAAGAGCAAGAACAGTCAGTACCCCCAGCTAAGATAATTACCAAATTTATAGTTGTGCGATTTCACTGTCAGGTCTTTACATTCACAGGAGATAATATTGATAACCTATGCACAAAGAAGAGATTGTATTTTTATTCTTTCAATCTTCAGTGACATTTTAAATCAATGTCTTTCCCAGAACTTCCAAGATTACAATGCCTTGCTCGCTTGTATTTTCTTTGGCATGCTCTTTCTCCTTAGAGCAGATAGCGTATCTCAATTCTCGGTAAAAGTTTACGACTTTCCATGGCCTCTCCAAGATGGTCACAGGGAATCCACCAACGAACATAGACCTAAATATCATGTAAAATCTCAAAAACAAAAATAAGCTGTGTTACTGAATTACTCATAGAATCAGATCCAACATGTAACTACGGAAAATGAGAGAGTACAGAGTGTGGCCCATAATGTTCACCACAAAATCATAATTCTTGCCAGCAATGCCATTTATACTGTGAAACAATTTTGGTGACACAACATGATCCTGCAATCTGCATAGGAAATTCCATTTAAGAGCTTTCTCAATCCTTCCTCCCCGTGAAGCTACATTGTTTTGCTTTAGTATAAACTAGCTTGTGGCAGATACGATGACTAGAGAAAATATACTCATTTGAGAAACCAAACCGCGATTTAAGAAATTAAAAAAACGATTAATTTCTGTACTAACTTCTGAAGACTAAGAATTTCTAGTCCAAGTTCAATAGCAACATCTGCACTTTTTCAGGCATGATGTTGAAACAACGTATAGCCTCACCAAATTTTGTTTTATGAGCAAGCCAATTCAATAAGAAACATGCAAAAGGCCCAGAAATTATTGTACATGTATTATCATTCCTTTTGTTTTCTTTGAAACGCTGCAGCATTTAGTCGTTAACTTAATAACTACAGTTGACCTATGCAAGAACAGATGGTACTTGTTGACTGCTGACATGCATGAAGTATAAAAACGCTGAATCATTAACTTTCTTGATGAACTGCAGGGCATGAACATAAAATTTGATTGGTATGGCGACTTGCAATATGTTAGTGTTTGGGGGTGTTAATTTGCATTTTACTATGATACAATGCTATGTTTTATAAATAGATGTGTTCGATCTATTTCTGCAAATTCTAAGGTAACTTTTAGGAGCTTTCTATGAAATTCTGTTCGGGAATTTTTCTGGTAAAATCCCAAAAACAACAAAAACTGAAGACAGAGACAATGCTATGTTTTGACAATCCCAAAAACAACAAAAACTGAACACAGAGACAATGCTATGTTTTGCCACAGGATCTTTAACACAGCGGAGACAAAACAAAAAAAAAATTCCTGAGCAACGGACAGAGTTTTTACACACCAAGGATTTCTATTCATTAAAAAAAAATGTTGTTACAGATTATGATCTTCCTCTCTCACAGAGCGATTCACCAATAACATTTCACTGTTGTGTGGAAATTACACATAGACTTTTCTCACACTGTTGCGTGCTTTATGATCTTCCTCTCTCACTATTCATTAAAAAAAAATGTTGTTACAGATTATGATCTTCCTCTATCACTATTCATTAAAAAAAATGTTGTTACAGATTATGATCTTCCTCTCTCACAGAGAGATTCACCAATAACATTTCATTGTTGTGTGGAAATTACACATAGACTTTTCTCACACTCCTGCGTGCTTCATGATCTTCCTCTCTCACTATTCATTAAAAAAAAATGTTGTTACAGATTATGATCTTCCTCTCTCACAGAGGGATTCACCAATAACATTTCACTACTGTGTGGAAATTACACATAGACTTTTCTCACACTGGTGCGTGCTTCCTTTTGCATATTCAGAACTTTTCATGATGTGTGCCTCCCTTTTTCGATTACACAAACAGCGAAAAAAAATTACTTCACTATATTTTTTTTACTTGCCATGCTGCCATAAAATAAAAACAATAATATTTAAGTGGTTTTACCAACCTTTACTTGTGCCCATACTCCTAAAATTAAAAACTTCACCAAAACTTACCAACCCATAGTAAATTACATTTACTGTTTTACTGACAAAACTGGCGGTAAATGAAACTTTTACTTCACGTTGAATTCATTTTGCAGGCTTGTACTTCAACCATTATACAGTTTGGCTTTGGGAACCCATCGGGTCCAGGTTTCATCGCTGTCGGCACTCATATATGTAAATTCCATGCTCCATTGGTTTCCCCGATTGCGATATGCCGATCGCAATCTCTGTCGATACCTCCGATACAATATATTTTAACATATGCCTGAAATACATTAAAACACAAAAAGAGCCGCTGGCGGAACTGAAATAAAATTAAACAAAATGTTGAGTACCCATCGGGTCCGGGTTATCAGGTCGCAACATAACTCATGGTAAAGCATGCCCGTTTGGTTTCACCGATAGCGATACGCCGATAGCGATATCGGCGATCGCTCATCGCAAACACAAAAGCTCCTTTATAAGTCCTCCACTGCCATTTTGCCGATGTGATATCGGTGATTGCTCGTCGCTGCCTACCTCTGATTCTCCAACCCGCCGAACCTTGGACTTTCTAGCACTGTTTTGGTAGGAATACATGCGCACAGTCATTGTCTTAGTGTTGTTGCACGGCTCAACTGTTGCACAGCTGAAATTATATTTTCAACACTCCCCTTTAATTTCAACTGTTGGGCATTCAGTCATACCCAAACACTTTCTCAAAAATTCGAAGTTTTTCTGGTCCAATGGCTTTGTCAAAATGTCTGCTACCTGTTCCTGAGCTTTGCAATGTTGTAAACTGATTTCTCCATTATTCACCAATTCTCTGATGTAATGAAATCTTGTGTCGATGTGTTTCGTTCTCTTATGAAACACTGAATTCTTTGATAATGCAATAGTTGAGCTATTGTCACAAAAAATCACTGTTGCTTTTGCTTGCTCTTGGCCTAAGCTCCTTAACATTCTTCTCATCCAAACTACTTAACATGCTGCTGCTATAGCTGCCACGTATTCTGCCTCTGCTGTAGACAACGCCACGATAGGCTATTTCTTAGAGGCCCATGAAATGGCTCCTGAACCCATGTGAAAAACATAATCGGAAGTGTTTTTCCGATCATCTCCACTTCTAGCCCAATCGCTATTAGTATATCCAATTAAATCTAAACATTCTGAAGAAGTATATAAAATGCCAAATCTTTTTGTACCTTTAACATACCTCAGAATTCTTTTTGCTGCTTGCCAATGTGCTTCTTTTGGCCTCTCTATGAATCTGGAAATTAAACTAACAGCAAACATTATATCCGGCCTAGTTGCAGTTAGATACATGAGGCTGCCAACTATGCTCTTATATAAGCTAGGATCAAAATCCTTGCTGCTGTCTTCTTTGTTGAGTTTTAGTCCCATTACCGTGGGAGTGATCACTGCCTTGCACTCTTGCATATTAAATCTGCCCAATACTTCATTTACATATCTTACTTGAGAGATAAAAATTCCATTTTCATTTTGATCTACTTCTATTCCTAAGAAGTATCTCAGCAAACCCATGTCAGTCATTTCAAATTCCTCTTTCATGACTAATCTGAAATTTTCAATGAGGTAGTCATCATTACCTGTAAAAATAACGTCATCAACATATAACACAACAATTAGCAATTTACCATCATTTTCTTCGATGTAGAGGGTGGGTTCTCCTTCACATTTCTCAAATCAATTTTCCATTATATATGAATCTATCCTACTGTACCATGTTCTTAGCGCTTGCTTCAGCCCATAAAGAGCTTTCTTCAATATGCACACTTTGTGCTCTTGGCCTTTCTTCTCATAGCCTAGAGGTTGCTCAATATAAACCTCTTCCATTAACACTCCATTCAGGAATGCTGACTTCACATCCATTTGGTAAACTTTCCACTTGTTTTGTGCTGCTATGGATAGCACTGCT
>APFE030040542.1:8920-23175 GCA_000404065.3 Pinus taeda | reverse complement strand
AATACTCCACAAACCATATGCTTGTTCATACAAGACTATTTCTCTTCATGTCTCTCCATGTGGAGTCTCTAGCCTCTATATAGGCCTCATACATACAATACCATGCATCAATACCATGGTTTACTCATACCATCAACTAATACCATGGGCCCATTACATTATTATTAATTACTTGTGGTCCCTTACATGACATGGGTTAACCACCTTATTTATTACTATGGCCCATCCCATTATTATATTATTACCTTGGGTACCTCCCTCGGTACCCCATATTACCCCCCCTAGGTACATAACAAATAGGTTTTCCTTCAAACATGAGAGAAGAGATTTTGAAGATAACATCTTTGTTAAAGCAAATTTATAGTTTGATTCCTAACATCATAGCATAATTAGAGCTCTTCTTGATATCTTAAATGGATCATTACTTTCAACAAGATTCCAAAGTCAAAAGTAAGGCTAATAAACCCACCCAATAATGACCATAACTCTCATGGATAAAGGGATTTTCTTTGAATATCTCAACTACCATTAGTTGTCCCTTAGAGACAATCAACCCCCTTGGCCAAGGGAAACACAAGTATTGCTCTTATCATAGGTGGTATAGGAATTACAATGATGAATTCTAGACCTTGTGAAGAAAAACGACCAAGGGTTTTCCTTGATGAATTATAACAAGGAATCAAAGAGGCTGTCCTTGAAGAACAATGGAGGAAACTTGAGTGCCAAAATACTAGTTTCTCCACTTCTTTTCAAGTCCTCTTGACTAACTATTGCATTGAACTTGAGTGACAAATTTTATTCGCTTACACTTCAAATATTGAGAAAACAAGCAAACAACTCATCACGGACAATGTCAAAAAGGAATTTGGTTTCTTAGTAGTTAGTTGCCTCACTCCAACTCCCTACAACACCATATGCACAAATATATCATCTTGGATTGGGAAAGGAAGATAATTCATCCACACCTATCACATATAGGTGTTTTTCCACTTTTTCCATTTGACGTTTCATTGTCATTCTTGAATGTGATGTTATACCATTGGGCTTTTATGACATGGTTCTTGAAAAACCATATATTTTGTTAGAATGGGATAATATGATGGGTTTTTCAACATCTACAACATTCACGTGGACAATAAAAGCTACCAAGTTGCATTTTATCTCCCTTAGTTAGGATGATGAGTTGTCAAGAAAGTCAAACGCCACTAGCTAAGATCTATTCGTTTTGCTCAAGTATTCATGCCTCTTGATTTTTTGCAGTCTCCTCCTCAATATTTAGGGTTCGGTGACACCTATGAGCATTTTTTCCACACATCCCACCTGATCTTGCTCATCTCATATTACAATTTTCCCTCACTTCAAGTTCAAGGCATATTACATTGCATCTTTCCTACTCCCCCCTATAGATCCACATGTTCTAACTTTTGCACCCAAACTTCATCAACCTATTGTAACCAGGACTCTTAAGTAGGGAGGAAGTTTCTTCATTCAACTAGACATCAATTGTTGCATGAGTTCACCTTTTCAGAAGGGATTTTACTTCAAGTATTTTTGGAATATTTGGGCCACCACGGATCCTATAACTATGATGTTTTTTGATAGGTTATGGACACCATAAATAGTGATCAAAGATGGTTCCTTTCAATAGTTAGGAATTGAGAGACTTTTACCCTATATTCCCATGGGTCTTAAACATTGTATAATAATTTAATTTACACCTTTCACTTTATTTCCTTCACCTCACATGTACTTGATTTAGACTAGGGCTTGGCTTCACTTGATCACGTACCTAAATATGTATATTTAATTTTAACCCTAGCAATCTTGGCTAAATATGATCACGCTCAAGTAATTTTGTACCTCTATAAATACAAAATACACTAAAAAGTAGATCTGATTTGTACATTGTGGCAACCTTTTCTTTATTTTTAGTGTTCATAATGGAAAACATACTTAAAAAGAAGGTGCATCCATAATGGTTTTCATGTTGTATTTTAAAAAAACATTGGGGAAAGATCAATTAGTACAAGCAGAAGTCCCTATACTGCATGGTGAAGGAATAATCTTCTAGAGCTAAATCTATCCCCACCACCAATGAGAAAGAGCTTAGAAATGTGTTCTAGAAGTACCTCATTAGATAGAAGAACCTTCTAGAGGAGACTTCATCATGGGAGATGGAATGATACCCTTCCCTACCCTTGCTTTGAGAATAAAACATTTTTGAAAGTCAATGCAATGCTAGCTAGATAATATAAAGATAAGAATAATATAATATAATAAATAACACAGTACTAAGAATAAAGAATAATAAATAATAATAAAATGGTATAGTAATGTAGTTCCATTTCATTAGAAAATAGATAATAATAACATGAATGTTCTTCCTACAATAAGTTATTCTGATTCCTTTGTATATCTTTTCGAAATTATGGCCATCTTTTATAGGATTAGTAGTAGCATTTTTCGAGTGAATATTGAATTTTTCCATCAAATTTTGTAGATGACTTATTTTTCAATCAAAACATATTTTGTTAATAGAATATAATAAATCTACACAAAATTTATGCACCATTTGTCAGCTTTTAGGTAGTAATTGTGATTTAAACCTTTGAAATTTGCTAGAATTAGTTCTAGAATATATTTCAAGCTTGTTAAAGGAAACAATTCTGCAAATGTGGTGCAAGGAGTTTGACCGTGGCTGACAACACCATTTATTAGTGTTATAACACCATCGCTACACCTAGATCTTCTCTAGTGCATTAACATTTCAGTACAAGATAGCGTGAGTCTCTGCAACCACATTATAAATTGGTGATGCAGGTATAGGGGCGTTAATAGACGAGTCACTAGACAATTGTGAAATTAGAGAAGCACTGAAAATTTTCGAGATTTATTGGGTATTATTTTAGGGTTTGTGTCCTATAACTAGTAAATATCTTCCCCAAAACCTATAATATGGACAAATATGGTAACTAAGGTTTTCTTCTATCTTAAAAATGGTAGCGATCAACTTCCTTATGAGACCTATTTATAGTGTGGGTTATTCTACTTTGTCTTCCCAAAAACCATCAACCCAAGAGGGCATAGAAAGTATGGATCAAGGGTCATAGAGCCAGCCACGTAAGGATGGCCCTAAAGGAAGTAATATACAGTGGATTTTAGTTTCCCCGGTGTTGGCAAAGGAACTTATGCTAGCTGACTTCCTCGTTTTTTTGGAATTCATCATATTGCAACTGGGAACCTTCTCAAAAAGGAGCTTGCCAAGTTTGGGACTTTTGCAACTAAGGTAACATATTTAGGTTTTTATTTATTTTTTATTTCTAAATTATGTAACATCCCCTCTGCATACTAGCTTAGAAAACACAATTTTTTTTCTTGACAAGCTGTAAGTATTCCAAAAAATGTGATGGGTTTTATTATTACAATTCATCTCAACCAACGACAAAAGGAATATACAAAAAACTTATAATCTCAAATGCCTGATGAACATCATCTTACCTATAGTAAACAACACAAACTCCCAAAGAGGATTGCTATTATAAATATGATAAACTTTTAGAATTCAACTACATTAGAACAGATGATATTTTGTCATGTAGAAAGATTGCAATATCTTAATGTTGAGTGTTCTCATGGTTATGATAATTTAGAGAAGCAAGTCGATATGAACATCAGATTTGATGCCTAAAACTATGATAGCTGGAAACCATTTCAAAACAAGCTTTCCAACTCAAGAATTTTACTCAAAACTTGGTAACCCAACACATTGTGTTACTTATATCATAAAATATATACTTATACTTTCCAACAAAGACATCTTCGAAGGCCATCCTTTTTTTCTAGAAAAATGACAGACTATAGGGAAAGTGATTTTGCTATTAGTTCCGAAAATATTTGATGGCCTTCTTCATTACCATCACTATACCCAACTTATGTGTAACTCTTATATCTTATTTTAGTTTTCCTTTAAAAAAGCTAGAAAAACAAATATTTGTTTGAATGTAGCTATCCTTAGTAACCAACTATTAGAGAAATTGCAATGGTTGTCAGGCAGCTTAGGCTGGCACACTTGTCTCCGAACAACCTAATCATGTCATGGGAAAGGCCCAATGAATGTGATCAAGGTGAGATAATCTTGATGGAAGTAATTAATAAAATACTTAGTCATATAGATATGGATATGATGTCAAGGCTTATACATCAACCACTATAAGGAAAGAAAATGATGACAAGCTTCCTAATTAAGAACCAGATTTTAAGGTGTAGTTAGGTCTACTTATCAATTTGTTAGGGAAGAGGATATATTTGTCTAAGATGGAAGTATCCAAAAATTTAGTTGGAATCAATAGTAGAAATTACAAACCCAGATGGAGAGGACCTACATTCAACAAATCAAGGTGAAACTAATATGCAAGGGTGGAGATAACACAACAACCTCTAAGTGTACACCAATTTTTTCATCCATAAACATCCAAACTGAAGTAGAAGACTTTACTTCATCTATAAGCTCCTATACTATCAAGGATTAGAATAGTTATCAAAAATCTCGATGTGTGCACCAATATTTTCATCCATAAACATTCAAGCATTTGCATTTACATTCTTGTTACTATCAAGGAATAGAGCTCCAATTAAAAGCCTCTATGGATATTGAAACCCCCTTTTCATATAGTTTGAATGTTGAAATATGGAAACAAGAATATTCCAATTTAATTTGTCCTTGAATTAAATTGTGAATTAAAATCGAATTTAGTCTTAACATCTACTTGGAAATATTTAATTAATTTGTTTTAAATTAATTAGTTGGAGAAATTCAAGTTAGAAGTCTTTCTGAAGTCATGCAAGAGTTATCCCTTAAATTAAGGAGATAAGATTGAGTTATATTTGAGTTGTAATTAGTTAACTCAGTTTACTAAGTTAAGTCTAGTTAAATTAGTTCCAAACTATTTTAGGAACTAATAGTGAGTTAATTGTCACTTGATGCATTAATGCACTCAACTAGTGCTACTCTAGTTAACTGAAAATTCCCTCATCAGGAACTCATGCATGTCTATTCTAAGAAAGACCCAGTTGAGATTAATGTTCAAGGACAGTGCACTATCAGTTGCATGTGTTTTCTCATGGAGAAAACTCATGCATGTAGTCAAGGATTTATCCTTGAGGATTGCGCAGTTTTGAATAATTGGTTTTCCACTTGGTAACAAAATTTCATCCACAAGGAACAACACAAGGAAATAGGAGCTTGGAGGGCAAAGAGGAAGGATGGAGAGAAGCCAATATTTCCTATGAGCATCTGTGAGGATTGTACTGAGAGCTGGCTAGCTGTGAGAGCTAAGGATTTGTATAATTCCTATGTATTTCCACCATGTATGATAATACAATAGTGTGGGGGTTTTAGTTGAGGCTTTCCCCAAAGTATTTTCATGTGTATTGTGCTATTGATTATTCTTCTTCTAGTTATATTGTTCAACTTGATCTTTAAGCTTCCGCAAATTGATAGTAGAAGTAGGCTATAATATTCTGCTTTGATTTATACTGCATTATCAGGTTAACCTATCATAGATTTTCTACATGGTACCATAGCTATGAACAATATACTGAGAAGAGAATTAGAAGTTTGAAGTTCGGGGTTGTAGGTGAAAATCAAATTCATATCATATTTCAAGGTTGGCCAATGGCATTCTATGGCTTGAGACTCAAGTATGCCTTGGAAGGTAGCTCAAATTACATAGCATGGAAAGATAGAATGGAGGTTGTATTAGAAGACAATGGCATGAAGGAATTCATTGATCAAGAAATCCCAAAGACAACTTCAACTAATGCACAAGAGTTGCCTGAGTGGAAGAAGTGCATGGCGAATGCAAGATGAATCATCCTTGAAGGAGTTCAAGACCATATTGTCTCGAGTCTCCATAGGAAGGATACTCCATTTTCGATGTGGAAGACATTGAAGAACCTCTACCATAACAGTGGTGACCAGAGGAAATTGGCGCTCAAGGATAAGCTTCGAGGAATCAATATGGAGAAGGGTGATACTATTTCCCCATATTTGAACAAGTTCACCACCTACAGAGATAAGCTTGGTAGTGTGGGAATAACTATAACTACTATCGATGATCATATGGTGAGCCTCACTCTCCTTGGCCTTCTAAAGAGTTGGAATAGCTACTAGTACTCTGTGAATGGAAGGGAGAAACTACCAGATTAGGAACGAATATGGTCGGATCTTATGCAAGAGGAGACCAGGAGGAGCACACGAGATGGTTCTTCATCCAAGAATGATGATGAAGAAAATCTGGCCTTAGCAAGTAAGGCAAGGAAAGGGAAGGGGAAGGTTTCCAATTTCAAATCTAATTCTTCTCATGGAGGGAAGAATGGTGACATGTCTAAAGTAAGATGCTTTAATTGTCACAAGATGGGACATTATGTGACTAATTGCCCATCAAAGAAGTCCAAGAAGGGATCCTCGGAAGGATTGGAAGGTAAGGCATAGCCTCTCAGTTCGAAATGGACTTTATCCTCATTGCATGCATGGTGTCATCGATGATGGGTTGTGTCTAGTATCTTGACAGTGGAGCCTCATTCCACATGACTGGTGATAAAAATTTATTCAGTGCCTTGGAGCAGAAATACCTCAAGATGTGCATAGAGATGGGTGATGACGAAAGGTATAGTGTTTCAAGAGTGGGCACAATTGCTTTTGAGAGGGAGCATGGAGCTCCTCTCACCTTGACAGATGTGATGTATGTGCTTGGACTGAAGAAGAACTTGGTATCGGTAGCCATGTTGGAGGAAAAAGGCTACGATGTTGTCATTAGTAAAGGAAAGGCATTCCTAAGACACATAGCAACGAGTAAGGCCAAGAGGATAGGGATTCGAGTGAAGAATCTCTATAAACTAGAGGTAGATGATTGTGTAGCATTGAGTACGAAAGCAGAATTGGTGCAAATCCAAGTCATTGGCGAGTTGTGGCACAAGCAGTTGGGCCATTTTCATCATGGGGCTTTGAAGATAATGTAGAAGATATCTACCGAACTCCCCAAAGGTAAACTTGAGCAAGTTGACACATGCAAAGGTTGTACCTTGGGAAAGTACACCAAGTCTTCCTTTCATGGTCGAGACAGTCGAGTAGAGGCTATCTTAGAGCGAGTTCATACTGATTTGTGTGGACCATTCTCAATGGCATACATATCGAAGAAAAGGTATTATGTGATTTTCATTTATGACTATTCTCGTAAATACTGGATTTATTTCATGCAGAAGAAGGACCAAACTTTCACAAAGTTTTGTGAGTTCAAAGCTTTGGTTGAGAAAGAAGTCAGGGAAGAAGATCAAGGCCTTGAGAAGTGACAACAGTGGAGAATATGTCTCTCAAGAGTTTAAGGACTTCTATGCAGTGGAAGGAATTAAACAAGAGTTGACGACACCTCATAACCCAAAGCAGAATGGGGTGGCTGAGAGGAAGAACAAAACTATTGTAGGGGCAGCACGTGCAATGTTGCATGACCAAGGCCTACCACTTCACTTGTGGGCTGAGGCATGAAACACAATGGTCTATTTGCAGAATAGATGCCCGCATCGCATACTTGGGATGAAGACACCAAAGGAAGCTTTCCCAGGTAAGAGACCGGATGTGGGTCACTTTAGGATCTTTGGCTCATCGGTATATTGCTATGTGACAAAGGATGCACAGAAGAATATTGAGCCAACATTAGAGTTGGGGATATTCGTGGGGTACAATAATACACCTCAAAACTATAGGGTGTACTTTCTTACCAGTCAAAGGACAAGTGGTTCGTAGAGATCTCAAGTTTGACGAGCAAAAGGCCATGCGAGTTTCCCTTGAGAGGGAGCTCCAACTACAGGCTCTAGAGGAACTGTTGGTTCCTAAGGAGGAGGAGCCTCAGACTGATGCGAAGCAGTTGCATGCAGAGGTTCCAAGAGTGGAGACATCCATGCAAGCAGATTCTTCCGGAGACAGACGGAAGCACACAAGAGAAGCTGACAGATTGTTGGAGGATGCGAGAGAGAATGTGGGAGCACCATATTCTCAGTGAAGACAGAAGAGGTCACCTGAGAGGTACACTCGATACATGGCCCTTGCTAGGGAATGTGTTGAGACTGAGCCATCTTCCTTTGAGGAAGTAGTGCAGCAGCCGATTTGGGTTGATGCTATGGTGGAGGAGTATGACTCCATAGTTTGTAACAATGTTTGGGATGTGATTCCAAGACCGGAGAACAAGTCAGTTGTGAGTTCCTATTGGCTTTACAAGGTACAACAAGCTATTGATGGTAGTTTGGAGAAGCATAAGGCAATATTTGTTGCCCATGGCTTTTCACTAGGTCGAGAGGATCATGTTGCTATAGTATATTTCGACAGAGGAGCAAGATGCTGACATTTTGACAAAGGCATTGTCAAAGTGTAAATTCGAGTTCCATAGAGACAGGATTGGGGTAGCAGATAATCCCTTTCTTGTTGAGAGGGAGTGTTGAAATATGGAAACAAAAATATTCCAATTTAATTTTTCCTTGAATTAAATTGTGAATTAAAATCGAATTTAGTCTTAATAGCTACTTGGAAATAATTAATTAATTTATTTTAAGTTAATTAGTTGGAGAAATTCGAGTTAAAAGTCTTTATGAAGTCATGCAAGATTTATTCCTTAAATTAAGGAGATAATATTGAGTTATATTTGAGTTGTAATTAGTTAACTCAGTTTACTGAGTTAAGTCCAATTAAATTAGTTCTAAACTGTTTGAGGAACTAATAGTGAGTTAATAGTCAGTTGATGCATTATGCACTCAACTAGTGCTACTCTAGTTAACTGAAGATTCCCTCATCAGAAACTCATGCATGTCTATTCTGAGAAAGACCTAGTTGAGATTAATGTTCAAGGATAGTGTACTATCAGTTGCATGTGTTTTCTCATGGAGAAAACTCATGCATGAAGTCAAGGATTTATCCTTGAGGATTGCGCAGTTTTGAAGAATTGGTTTTCCACTTGGTAATAGAAAATCATCCACAAGGAACAACGCAAGGAAATAGGAGCTTGGAGGGAAAAGAGGAAGGTTGGAGAGAAGCCAAGATTTCCTGTGAGCATATGTGAGGATTGTACTGAGAGGTGGCTAGCTGTGAGAGCTAAGGATTTATATAATTCCTATGTATTTCCACCATGTATGATAATACAATAGTGTGGGGTTTTTAGCTAAGGTTTTCCCCAAAGTATTTTCATGTGTATTTTTCCATTGATTCTTCTTCTTCTGGTTATATTGTTCAACTCGATCTTTAAGCTTCCGCACATTGATATTAGAAGTAGGTTATAGTATTCTGCTTTGATTTATATTGCATTATCGGGTTAACCTATCATAGATTTTCTACAATTAATCTATTGAAATTGAGTATGTCCGATAAGAAACATTGGTTAGCTAATGGATTTTGGTCAAGTGTACTGAAAATATTATTTTTAGAATTCAACATGTTATAGTTGTAAAACAACAAAGTGTTCAATATATTCATGCCAATTAGGGTCTCCAAGAGGGGTGCCAATTAATTACAACCATAAGGTATCATAATTCATAGTTCCCTTTTAATTTCTATTATCATGCATTTGAGTTTAATGAATATTCCTTAAACCTAGATTGGAAAATGGTGGATGTGGATCTCCATAAATTTTCTGGCATTGGAATCTTAATATGGATACATTTGACACCAGGCAATAGGAAATCGATCTTGATTGATGATCTTCCCAAATCTATATTCCTTTAGTGTATCATTGCACCTTTAGGGGAAATCACTAGTTTTAAACAAGGTCCCACTTCATTGTATCATTTAATTATTTTATATAAATATGTCTATTTTATTCAAAATTGGACCATTTAAAACTTGCATTTATATAAAACAATCCCATGCACTTGGAATTGGCTTTTCCCAAATTCGTAATTTCTCTTTTTGTCGCGAATCATTAAAACAACACTTGCTCCGTTCTCATTTTACATTATTTCTATAGAGAATGAGATTGTTCTCTTAGAGGTTATTTATTAGTAATACATTTTCTATAATTATAGAAAATCATCAATTCTTTTTTCCTAAACCACTAGTTTTTGTAGAAATTAATGTGTAGATTCAATGTTGCTCATGAAATTTACTAAGTCACGTGACTTGAAGCTACTCTACTCATCTACGGAAGTTAATTCACCATTTTGAACACAAATCATCGGCATGCAAAATGAAACATCACAAATGCACACGTATTTATCTAGGGGAACGAAACTGTTCAAAACCCCTTCCTATCTGTATTGCATTAATCAAAGAATATAGATAAATACATATGCTTGCTCAAGCCTAAGCACAACCTACAAGTATGTAATATATCTCTTTGTCTAACTGACTGAATCTAACCAACACTTGGCCAATTTTCAAGCTCTCCATGGTCCTATTTCCTTGCGTTATTCCTTGAGGAATTAGGCCCCTATTAATTAGCAAATTTCTCAAATGGAAAATGCAATTCCTCTAGGTTCTTCCTTTAACTACATGCACTACATGTACACATTGGAATAGTCTACAACTGATAGTACAATGCCTTGGAATCTCCATATCAGCTGGGTAACTTGAATTCTCTCCATGCATGGTCTAATTTACGCTGATTGATTAGTTATTTGGATGATCACTGAGTGGGGTTGAAATTCCACTTCCACAACTTGACCTTCCACTAGTTCCTACAATAGTTAGAACTTGTTTAACTAACCATAACTCAATTTAACTGAATTAAATTGTTACAACTAAAATTAACTCAACCTAGGCTCCTAAAATTTAGGAACCCACTACACAAGACTGTAATTCATGCCCCTAAATCAAATTAATTGATCTAGACTCCTATTTTTTAGGAATCAAATCAAGTAAATTGAACTTTAACTCATTAACTTAAATTGAGTGACAAGAGCCATGTCACCTCAGTTAACTCATCCAAGTTGTTTTTTGACGTGGAATTTCAAATTTCCTCAATTTGATTAAGGGAAAAATAAAAATTGATACTTTATTGCTACATTTTTATTACTCCCTCTTAGCAAGAAAGGGATTATCAAACACCCCTATCCTGGACTTTTGGAATGTACTACATGCAACACCTCTCATTGTTTTTGTTGCTCTTGCAACACCCGCAACTGAGAAGCATCTAAAAAAACTTGAATCAACTGTGTCTGCAATTGTCTACTGGGAAAAATTGTGTTGTTGTTGACTCTGCTACTAAGCCTCCTGCTTTGATTTCAACACTCCTTTGCATTCCTCATTATCTGACTGAAATTAATCCTCCTGCTAGCAAGGTAATGATCCATGAGGATAACACCTCATGAATCTTGCCTAAATTTCTGCAACTCTTGGACTAAGGATCTACATCACCCCACCTCACTCCTGGAGGTATAGATCCATGCAAAGAAAAATTTGATCTAATCGTATTGTTGTTGCTACTTCTTTGTTGTGTCATATGAATTACTGTTGTAACTACTTCTATAATGAGTATGATCTCCCAAAATGTTGAAGTAGTAGCTTCCATAGGGATGTTCCTTTGAAACTAGACTCCCTCTGAGTCTCGACCTCTCTATGGGAAATCTCTCGACTTCTCAATATACTAATGTAAATGATCACAACTATTTTTTGTGTCACTAAACATTGGCTCACTGATAGTCCCACTAGCATTTAGCTCCATTAAGAAGTATGCACATAGGGCCTTTTGATCTACCCTGAACTAAGGCTCCATAACTCAGCCTCCTAACAGTTGGCATTAGTTCTTCAATGATCATTGTAAATGAGGACGTCAAGGGCTTGTTCTGTTGTAATTTTAGCTTTGATACCATGTAGAAATTTCTACAAATTTGGCTTTGTTACCATGTAGAAATTAATGTGTAGATTAAATATTGCTCATGAAATTTATTAAATCTCAAGACTTGAAGCTACTTTACTCATCTGCGGAAATTAGTTCACCATTTAGAACACAAATCATAGACATACAAAATGAAGCATCGCATATGCACATATATTTATCTAGGGGAAAGAAACTGCTCAAAACCCCTTCTTATCTGTATTGTATTAATCAAAGAATAGAGATGAATACATATGCTTGCTCAATCCTGAGCACAACCTGCAAGTGTATAATCTATCTCTCTGCCTAACTGACTAAATCTGGCCAAAACTTAGCCAATTTTCAATCCCTTAAATATCTTATTTCCTTGCATTGTTCCTTGAAGAATTAGGCCCCTATTAATTATAAAATTCCTCAATTGGATTGCGTGATTCCTCTAGGTTATTCCTCTAACTACATGCACCACCTGTGCACATTAGAATAGTCTATAAATGATAGTACAATGCCTTGGAATCTCCATCTCAACTTGGTAACTCAAATTCTTTGCATGCATGAGTTAATTTAGGTCTATTGATTAGTTATCTAGATGACCATTGAGTGTGGTTGACATTCCACTTCCACAACTTGACATTCCACTAATTCCTCCAATAGTTAGAACTAGTTTAACTGACCATAACTCAATTTACCTGAATTAAATTGCTACAACTGAAATTAACTCAACCTAGTCTCATAAAATTTAGGAACCCACTACACACAACTAAAATGCATGCCCCTAACTCGAATTAACTGATATAGGTTCATATTTTTTAGGAGTCAACTCAAGTAATTTAAATTCAACTCGTTAACCTGAGTTGAGTGTTCTTAACTGAGTGACAAGATCCATGTCAGCTCAGTTAACTCCTCCAAGTGGTTTTTTGATGTGGAGTTTCAAATTTCCTCAATTTGATTAAGTCAAAAATCAAAATCGAGACTTTCTTGCTACATTTTCAACAGTTTTTTGGTAGTAAATTTTTGGAAATGTCTGTGATTCAGATAAACATATAAACATCATTTTTACACAACCCTTTTGTTCATTCAACATATATTCTCTTAGTTTCTTTTATTGAAATTTATTATATTTTATGTATTTTTCAAGGAGGAGGATGTTGAATATTTTTATAAGGTAACATTTCAAATATTTGATCCATGAGAGTGCCAAAATTATTTATTTCAATTGTTTTTAATTTGACTGTATTTCAATTGGCATCTTCAACCTCACGAGCATGACAGAATCTTAGAATTGAACTTTTAATTTTGCGGGATACTTTAGTCCTTTCTCAGTGTTGATCTCTTTATATCACATACCTTCATAAAAAAAAAATTATATATAGTCATGGAGTACATGGCTGGTGGCTCTTTTTTGGATTTGGTAGGCAAATTCAACATGCAAGCTTGAGAAGGTTGTTTGCATGTTTCATACAATTGCATCCAACGTCTTGATATTTTATATCTAAAATTTTGTTGTTTAATTGAGTTAATATTCCCACCATGGGATAATGGAAATATGTAGGGTTCCCCTAATTCTCTTAGTTTTTAGGGAAATGTAAGGCATAACATGCATAGTTTGTACATGAATATGCTTGTCGCCTTTGTTGACTTTTTTATAGATGTTTATGACTAAGGATGGTGTATTTTTATGGTTTGCACTTTTAGTTGTTTAAGATGGGGTTGACGTACTCTAGCATGGACACAAGTAAGAAAAATAAAGCCTATAAGTGTAATTATAGCTCCATATTGGTAGTCAACTTGTCATGTATGTGAATAATGTTTTTTGTTGGTTCCTTGCAGGAAGCCACATGTGGGTGGTGTCTCATACTAAGATAGTGGTTGATTGATTTCATATTGATTATGCTTGTTTGTTTGGCCTTCCCTTCCCCTATATGGGATGTGATGTGTGGGTGCATGCGTGACCTACTCTAGCATGGACTCTGTAGGTTTTAACCCCATACAGAAATTACCTGCATATGAATTCTAAAAACACAGAAAAATAAACAATGTGAGAGCATAACATATAAAACACATATACACAGAGATTTTCCCATTGGATCCCAAAACCGAGACTACCAGCTTGATTTCTCATTATGTTCCTTTCAATGTTATAATACATATTTATACAGGCCGAAGCATCCAATACCATGGACCGAAAAACCATCGCGTCCAAAAAACATGTGCAAAAATCATGCACAAAACCATAGGTGGGTTTGCGCAACCTAACATAGGGTCCAAAATTTTCCAGGGCATTGCCCCGAACCCCATAAAGTGGGGTTACGGGTACCCCTCAAACCCCTTGTTAACTATGTGGAAAGAATATAACACAACCCAACATTCTCCCACTTGTTGTTTTCTTTCCACAGGGGGCCA
>APFE030040532.1:0-12207 GCA_000404065.3 Pinus taeda | reverse complement strand
TGTTTCAGCAACGGCCGCATATGCTTATCTGCAACCTTTGGATTTGTATTAGCAATGATGCACTTCAACTAATAAAATATAAGAGTATTATGGAATTAAATGCAAAACAGATTAATCATATAATAAAGAAGAGGTTTTGTATACCTTGGGAAAAAGCGAATGAAAATGATACTGGGATTCATGGTTATAAGGGTAAAGTGGTATCAAAATATGTAGCAAAAATGATACATAGTGGGGTCCTAACAAAGCCTTTGAAGCAGCACCCATACCGGTTGAATTCTATGTACAAGGAAAAAGTGCGTGAAGAATTAGATAAGATGCTTGCAACAGGAATTATTGACCCTATCAAAGAATCAGGCAGGGTTAGTCCTATGGTGATTTAGGAAAAGAAGACGAAGGGAAAAAATTGGATCTACATAGATTTAATAAAGTTGAATGATGCTTGTGTCCATGATCCATTCCCCACACCATTCACAAATGAGGTGTTAGAGAATGTTGGAGGTCAGGAAGCCTATTTGTTTACAGATGGGTTCTCAGGATATCACCAGATCAAGATCACATCGAAGGATCAAAGTAAGACTACCTTCTCTACATAATGGGATTGTTTTCAGTATACAATTATGCCCTTTGGACTTAAGAATGCCCCTGTAATCTTTTCTAGGGTGGTAGTTGCAACTTTCAAAGAATTTATTCATAAGTTTTTGGAGGTTTACTTTGATGATTGGACAATGTTTGGGTTAGTAAAGAAGAATGTTGTTAGTCTTTGCCTCCTGATGGATACTTGTCGAAAGTATCAGATATCTCTTAATCTCAAGAAATGCATATTCTACGTACCATATGGGATACTATTTTTCCATGTTGTCTATAAGAAGGGGTTGATGGTAGACCTTAATAAAATTGTAGTAATTATCAATTTGGAGCCTCCGAGGAATGTCAAATTGTTGTGTGCGACATTGGGCCACAAAGGATATTATAGGAATTTCATCAAAGCATATGTCCAGATCACTGCACCCATGGAGAGATTACTGGATAAGGATGTGACATTTTTCTGGGATGATGATTGCCAGAACAACTTGGATGTACTAAAGGAAAAAAATGGTCACAACACCTATTTTAGTGTTCCTCGACTGGAAGAAGGAATTCCATGCACATGTAGATGCCACCTGCATAGCATTAGGAGTTGTGCTAACCCAACCAGGCGCAAGTGATATTGATCAATTGATAGCATTTGCAAGCAAGAAGTTATTGAAGGTAGAAAAGAATTATTCAACTACAGAGCGCAAAGGCTTGGCAATGGTGTATGTGCTTCAAAAGCTCAAGAACTATTTGCGTTAGGGGAGTTTTGAGGTCTAAAATGGGCCTCCTAAGGAAATTGTAAACAATAGTGGAAAATAATAAAATAAAATTAGATTACATCATCAAAGTAGGGAAAAAAAAAAAAAAAAAAAAATATTTTTTCAACTCGTATTTTCAACTATCTCCTTATGGGTTTACTCAAATTTCGAGTGGAAACACTCATTAGCTGCAGAATTTGATTTCTCATCGAAGGAGTACCCATGTTGCATACTTTCGATGGACCTTGCTACATGAAAAATGAAAAATACATTAAAAATACATGATTGCAATCATGTTTTTTCATGTATTTCTCATTTTTTGTGTAGTAGCATCCATCGAAAGTATGCACCATGGGTACTCCTTGGATGAGGAATTAAATTTTGCATCCAATGAGTACTCCTACTCAATTTGGGTAAAACTTAGGGAGATAAGTTAAAAATACAAGTTGAAAAAGTAGTTTTATTATTTTATTATTTTTTAATCTTTTTACATTTTTACTCCAAAAATGGTGAATCATCCCCCATGGTGAATCATCCCCCATGGTTGACATCATCATATTGAATCCCATTGGTTGCTATAAAGTATATTTTCGTTGTAAATTTTTCTTAGGAGGCCCATTTTAGACCACAAAAATCCCCTAATGTTGGGTGCGCACTTCAAAATGTACACGAATCATTCTGCTTTGAAGTACCTGATCAACAAGCCTGTGTTTGGGGGGGAATTTGTAGATGGTTGTTTCTCTTTCAAGAATATGACTTTGAAGTAGTTGTGAAGCCAAGGCGACTAACTGTTGGACTAGATCACCTCTCGCGGATTGAGAATGGCGAAGAACCTGCAAATCTGGATGAAGTATTTCTTGTGCACAACTCTTTGTTTTGTGCGTCACAAACAAACATTCTGCAGACATAATCCAGTTCTTGTCTACAAGTACTACTACAAAAGGGTATACAGCATAGAAAAATAAAGAATTGGTGGTCAGAACCGCAAATTTTTATGTCATTGTAGGGAACTTATATAAAATTGGATCGGATGAAGTGATGCGTAGGTATGTCCCAGATTATGAACGACAAATCATCATTGAAGCACATGGAGGAGTTGCGAAAGGACACTATGCAGGAAGAAAAACTACATAGAAGATCCTATGAGCGGGACTATGGTGGCCAACTGTGCACAAGGATTCCAAGGCATATTTTCAGGCTTGCGATGTCTGTCAAAGAACGGGAAAGTCGACATGAAGGGATGAATTTCCTCTAAACCCGTAAGTGTCATTACAAGCATTCGATAAGTGGGAAACAGACTTCATGGGACCGATTCAGCCACTAGGAAAGAATACGTGAGTGAGATATATCATTACGACAATAGAATACTTGACCAAGAGGGCTGAAGCACAGCCCATGAAGGATTGTAGTACGGTTGCGGTAGCGAAGTTAATTTTTGAATACATTCTATCTCGGTTTGGCTGCCCTAAAATTTTGATGAGCGATATGGGTTTGCACTTCTTGAATGAAACAATTGATGCCTTGCTTGAAGAATTCTAGATGTATCATCAAAAGAGAACGTTGTATCATCCTGAAGCAAATGGCATAGCGGAAGCCTTTAACAAAATCCTGGAGAATGCTTTAACAAATATTTGTAATGAAAATCTGAATCATTAGGATGTTTGCATACCATATGTACTATGGGTGTATAGAACTACCTGCAAAAAATTGACTGCACAAACACCGTTTAGACTGGTTTATGGACAAGAAGTTGTATTGTCGATGGAGTACATCGTCCCAAGTTTGTGGATCGTTGTAGTTACATAGATGGCTGATTGAGATACCATGGAAGAAAGCCTCGCCGAGATAGTTGAGTTGGAAGAAGATCACTTCTTAGCTGGTTTTCATCAGCAGGTGCAGAAGGATCGTGAAAAGGTGTGGAATGATCGCCACATTAAACCTCGCACCTTTAAAATTAGAGATTTAGTATTGTTGTATGATAGTAAGTTCACGAAGTTTATAGGAAAGTTCCAGATGCATTAGCTAGGGCCATATATCGTCCAGGAGATTATGGATGGAGGTGTAGCTCAGCTCGCAAATCTGAACGGGGATTTCTAGGAAAAGTCAATGGGAGCCGGTTAAAGTTATACAAGGGCGATCCCGCCACTATGCAATGACTATATGGTTGCGGGATAGTTTTAGTACTCCAGGAAGTTGTAAGAAATTGCGGGACTATAAACTATGCTACCATAAGGATAGTTTGGTGAAGTGAATGGGATGCGTGATGAATTGAGGGAAGGCATTGAGGAGAGTTGTGATGAAGGAGTTGCACTAGAATGATGGGTCCCGTGCAACCTAGCCAAAAAGTGACAGTTGGAAGCATTGTAGATGATTCGGTGGTGATTTTTCCATTAAAAAAAGAGGGGGAGATCATTTAAGGGGTTTCTCAATATGTTATGGGTGCCGCATTTTAACCACAACACCATTAACACTGTCTGTGCACGTCAGTTATTGACACTGGTGCATGATGGGTGCCTATGATTGGGAGGGCCCAGCCGGATTACTGATATGTTAATCCAATGGATAAAATTATTTATGTATCAAGGAGTAGACCTTGTAGATGCTTTCATAGGGAAATCGCAGGAGAAGAAGTTGGTAGACTAGATGAAGAGCGATTTCGGACTGGTGAAGAAGTCGAGCGGCTATTCAATTCACTCCATCTCAGATGGCACTATGCAGTTTGCTGCACAAATATTGGTCAAGAAGATCATGAAGAAGTTTCACACTGACGAAGTGTTGACGTTAGTAGTATACCTATCTATGCAGTGCACCAAAGGAGTCCAATATAATTGGGCTTAGTATTTATGCCATGATTTTTTAGAAGATTGTCGTGAATCCCAAGACAACGAAAAGGAATTCCATTACGTGTGGTTACTTTTGTTGATTGCGCTAGTGGCATGGAGGACATCGGAAGAAAGATAGTTACCGTAGCATGATCCAAATGTCTGTGAGGCTACAAAATTTTCCTCACTGTGAGCGATGAAGGACCCTGAGTGTGTGATGGAATTGAAGATATTTTGAATCCTATTTGAATTGGAGTTGAGGATGGTGATTAACCAGCGGCCATAGTTATCAACAAGCTTGCATGCCTGGTATGCGAATGTTGTTGATTTCAAGGAAAATTTTCATAATCTGTCTATCTGCATGAAGAAATATGCCACAGGCACATGGCATAAGTTTCCATACTTGGTAACTGATGATGATATTCTAGGGGCCGTCCATAAATGGCCGAGCGACTGGCTCACCCCATCTGATGTAGGCACAGGAACTTGTAAGGTTGTTGAAACTGAAGTAGAGAAAACCACAACTACGACAGCAAAAATGAAAGAGAAGAAGAAGGACACACAAAAGTCTTCTGTGAAAGAAAAGGTCGCTGTGAAAGAAAAGGTCACGCAATAGAAATAATCTTCTACAAAGGAAAGGGAAGAATCGAAAGAAAAGGTCTCTACCAAAGAGACAAAAGCACCAAAGGAGAAAGTCGCCACCACATCGCAGGCCACTATTGACCTTGGTGAATCTGAAATGTAGTACACCAATGTAGAGGGTGAGATAGTAGGTGAAGAGGAATAGGGCGTAGACTTGGAGTGCCCCTTCATTAATAAAAAGAGACAGAAGTGGAGTTCTACGAGACCTCAAGAAGCATAAATATAACAAATCTACAAGCGCGACACTAATGTTGCTCACGGAGGAGAACCTAGATGAGATCGACAGTGTGGTCCGCAGCACCACAGAATCAATTTGGTGCCACATTGAGGAATAGTAGAATTAGAAACTAGATAAGGTACAACATGGCTTGAGGAAATTACGGGTCTAGACAGGGGTTATTCAAGCGAGAGTTGGACAAGTGAGCCTAAAGAAAGTGAGTGAGTTCGCCTTAGCAGTAGAGATCACCATGAATCTTTGTGTGGTAAAATTACCAGAGGGATCACTACACATTGAAACTTCAGGAGACAGGGTACGCCTATTACACCTAAAGAATTTGAGTATGGACCTCGTGGTGCTCCCTATTCATACATTGCATGAGCTTCATCAAGGAGTCTCAAATGAGCTCAAACTTAGAGAACAACAAGCATTACTAGTGATCAACGAAGTAAAAACCAATAACAAGCAAATGTTCAAGGAAAAGGTGCAGGAACTCAATGAAAGGGAAGAAGTCATTGCACGTAGTCAACAGCTAGAAGTAGCAATAACACAGGTCTGTAATGAGCTTCCTGAGCTCCAAATTCTAGTAGAAGTGGCCTCCACAGAAAAGATATAGAAGTTATCTGTCACGTTAAAAGAATCCAAGGAGGAGATTGGTAAGGTTTGTTTTGAGCTACAGTTACAGATATCTGAGCTCCAACTTAAGCTGCAACCAACCACTCCTCGGGAAGTCAGAGAGAAGTGCAAGGTTGCGATTAAGGAGGACACGACTACACTAGAAGCTACAGTGAAGGATTGCACCCAGTTGATTGAAGAGGATCCACATTTGAATACAATCGAAGCAGATATCTGAGAGAAACAGAGGCAGTTCAACGAGATCAGAGCTACAACATGGACCTTAGCACTAGTGCAAAGGTTCACCAGATTACAGGAGGGAAAGTTCATTTAGAACGAGATTGATGAGTTGCGTCAGGAGGCATCCATCATATCTTCAAGGACGCAACCCTAGGTGGATGAGGCATGTTAGTTGACACAGACGGTGCAGAGCAAGTTGAAGGCTATGTAGCAAACACAGAGAATCATGGACCTTGCATTCAAAGGTCCAACTAAAGAGAAATTGGTTGAGGAAGTTCGTCAATCCGTTGCGCAAGGAATGACAAATCTTCAAGTATTGAAGACAAAGTTCAAGAGTCCGCAAGCCATAGATCAAGGCAACACCAGTAGAGTGACTCGGGATGAGTCAAGACTTTGTGTTCGGGGCCTATTGGGACATGGTTCCCTAGAGTCAATTTTGTAAAAAGTTTTGTTATTATAGTAAAGTCTCCACATTTTCATGAGTGGAGCATGCAGGTCGATAGGATTCAAAGGGACTTTAGGAAGATCAAATCCCCTTAGTTTTTTAGGAGATAAGTTGTTTTATGACCCACCCATGGTTCGCAAACCATGGTATTGTAATAGAAGATTATACAAAATGAGTCATAGCAAGTCATAAGAGGGATGAAGAATCTATTTGTGTGTGAATGATCTAAGCAACAGAATTTTGTTTTTTGCACTTAGGAAAAGGGGAAGGCTCCTGCAGCTGTGTGTGTGGAGACCTTGGTAAGTCTGCAGCTGTGTGCATGAGCCCCTGCAACTGTGTGCGCAAGGTGGGAAGAATCTGTAATTGAATATCTGAGCATAGTAAAGGCTATTTTGGAGCATTATCTGTGTATCTGGTTGTTATTCTTTACTTATAAATTTATTGTATGTTCACTTTGTTACTATATTCATGATGAAAAATATTTATAGATGCACGAAAAGGATAGATTTGTTTGTTTACGTGATGTTATGAATGTTTAGAACAGTCGACGAAGAGTTTGAATCTATTAACTATTAATTACTATAAATTTTGGGTTTTAAGGTTTAAGGTTCTTAAAGGTTGGGATAAATCCCTAAAAGTAACAGAACCACATCACATAGTTCTTTGGATGCAGAAACATGGTTCTATCATCCCCCAATATTGCCTCGGGTAAGACTGCAGCCTGCACTATGCAGGTTGTTGCTGAAAGGGTCGGTAGTGTAGGGTTTTGTTGGTTAGCGCAGCTAACTCTAAACCTGGGTCCAAGCCCCCTTAAGCCAACAAGCCTTGCCTTATGCCATTTCCTGGATAACCATGATGTAGTGGGTTTCCTGTTTGGTTGGGGTTCCCTATTTGGTTGAGCTTTGGATGGAAATATATTTTGGATCCTAGTTGGGGTGGCCTTAGGAAAATCCCAAGGGTTGAGGGTCAAGATGGTTTTCTCATGGTGAGCCATTGACAGGTGGGTAGAGACCTGAAAAAAACCCCTCTAGGTATGGTGAAGAAATTACAAGGCAATGAATCTTATATTGTTTTTCATGATTTCTGGAACTAATGTTAGGTGAAATCACTGTGGCTTGAGGGTGGAGGTGGTTTTCCTATGGATTCTCTATTTAGTTATGTTTTGGTTTATCTCATGTAATCCAAAATTTAGGCTTGGAGTATGGCAAAGGGGTGATTAGGCTAGAATAACGGATTAGTTTAGCCCAATCTATGGTCAGGTGGAATGTGGAAATCCCTTATTTGGTTGGTACTATGCATATGTTAATATGTGTTATTCTTTAATGAATGTCAGTGAGCACAAGTTTTGGTTTAATGTGTTGATTAGGTGATTGGTTTGTCATGGTTGCATTATTGGTTAAGTGTATGTTACATGCATAGTGTATTTATTATTATATGAAGTGATCTTGTCATTGACTTATTTCATGGTTTGGCGGCTCTTGGATAATTTATATGGATGCATGAGCTAATCTATGTTTTATTTCAGCTATTATGACAAGGCAACAAGCCTCCTTGAAGAACATATGGTGAAACTAATGAAAAAAATGAACAAACTATGCATAGATTATATAGTGTTTGTATAAATGAATAATATGTGATTGGAAAGCATGAGACACAACAGAGCCTAAGAATATAGCATGAAGACTTATACATATTTTTGAAAAAATTCTGGTAAATTCCTGGTAGTTGGATTGAATACTAGCCTTAAATTTATGGAGCAAGGTTCATGGTTGCACTGTCAAAACTAGGAGATCTTGGCCACAACCACATTGAGTATGGGTTATATTTGCAGTTCCAGACCTCTGTCTGCACTATTATACATGAAAATACCTCCTCATCGGCTCAAAGGAGAATACTATGTTGTTGGTTTAAATACTCTTTTCTCCTAGCCTATATAAGACTATAATACACATTATGTACCATGAGGACCACGTTATCCTAGTCTATAACAAGTTGTCCCCTTAATCTGACTTGTGTTACCAAAACTCTCACTCAATCACGAGGAAACAAAATCGAGTTAACTAGAATTTGACACTCTTGTTCACTTTCTAAAACTCATATGGTGGAATGTGATCTCTTTATCCTCATCTTTAACTTTTTCCTAAACAAGAAAAGCATAGAAAAGTGGGAAAGAGCCACAAAGCATGGGGAAGCTTTTTCCTAAGCAAAAAAGCATCTAAAAAGTGTAAAAAGATATTTTTATATGAGGAAACAATATTCATCCAAAATCTTTTACCCAAATTGAACTAATGAGGAGTTTGGGAAATCTTCATAACCTTCACTTGCCTATATATTGGAGGTTTGGCCATTGAGAAAGGGGTGGGAATTATTGTATTGTCACGTTGTTGAGATTTATCTTGAGAAGGAGATTTTGAGCTAGGAGTTGGGGGAGGTGTTGCTGAAATTGCATCTAATGGTTGTAACTTTCATCCAACTCCTTTAATAATATAGATCAGTTGTTCTTCCTTCCATATGTTGTTATTCATTATTCACTTATTTTTTTTAACTAATGAATGTATGGGAGTTTGGTTTATTTTTATTTATTTAATAATGTTTAGATGTGTTTGAGATTTTTGATTATCAAGATAATATGCTATGAAGGTTTCTTTGTTCTCTCTCTTATGTGCAGGACCAAGCTTTGGAGCTAGCTAGGAACTCTTCCTAGCTACACTAAAAACTCCATCAGGCCCTGCATGCAAGGACTCACAGGTATTCCTTCTATTCTTATTAATATCTACTTTACATCTTGATCTACTGAGAAGCTTGAGCCTTAGAACAACCTTTCTCTTACTCGGTCTACCTTAGGATTCTGAGATAGCCTGAGAGGGTTTTCTACTCATCTAATCAAACATTAAATCCTATAGCAAAATTGGTGACTCCACTAGGGAGAATTCTTATTCCCGATTTATTTTTCCCTCTCCTAAATTCCCTCTCTTTGATCTTATCCTTGCTTGAATTCCCATCCATTGTTTGCATTCTTAATAATCAAAACCGATCTGAACAATTTTCTTGGACCCAGACCCTCTTGTTTTGAGTTAAACTTGTGTAACGTTATATGCAGTGGATAACAGAGCATTATAACATTGTCTTGCACTTATAACCTCTGATTTGTCACTTTTCTAGTGATTTCCACTACCTTTTTTTTGCGTGTTTGTGTATTAAGGTGTTTGGTGTCTTAAACTATGATTATGATGGTTGCATTCATTGTTTCTTTTGGCATTTAGTTTAGCTTGAATTTTCTTGCATCTTAAAAGGAAAAATAAAAAAATCATTATCTGCTTAATATGCTTGATATTCTGTACATTAGTGAGCATCTAATTGGACTATCATTGTCTAGATTTTTTTAGGTGCATTGGAACTTCTATTTTTGTTTGTTTATTATGGGAAATGACATATAGTTACTCCCTCCTTTTATAAACCCTTGTTCATCGAATTGAAATTAAAAATCATATTTTTCGGCATGGTTTGAGTCAGAGTCTCATAAAGCATCATAAGTCAACACCCCTTACAAAGATATTAATGAATTACCTTTAAAATCAATCTTGTAATAAAAGTAATCAGCGACTCTTTTTCCAAATACACACAAATTAGTTTAAGCTAGAATCTTGTGAAAGGTTGTGGTGAGTAAACTGCCTAAGATTTCAAAACTGAGACTAGTGTCATTAATGAGAGTAAAATCTGGTTGCTATCATATCATATGAGACCGCTCCACTTATAACAGAGTTAACTGTGATACAACATCGGAGCATAAGAGAAGGTAACCCATCTTCAATTTCATTTCCAATGGGTATTCTATGTATTGGGGATCCCCTCAAGGATATCAAAGTTGAGTTAAGGACTCAGGTGTCTTGCCCACATAGTTTATTTTCCATGATCGTGACCCCCCCTGGTGGTGTCTATGATTTGAGGTAACCTTTGTGGCCATACTTTTTAGGGGAACACAAGGTGAGTGAGGAAGACTACCCTAGGACCTAAACAGATGAACCTACTCCGTATTTGGTTTTTTATGAGGTTTCTCATCTTCATGAGAGTACTTGGACCCTTCTTACCAAGGTTTGGGCTAAGCTCAAGAGTAACCATATTTGTACATTTGGTTGAGAATATCTTTTAGCCCCTTTGATACTAGGTTTCATCACCAGCTAGTTGTGTCTATCAGATAGAGTTATGTTCCCTGGATTCTTGTTGATTTCCTTTAGAGTTGTTTTTTATTTTTTTAGGTGTGTGTTGTTTTGTTACTAAGACTTAAATGTACATCATTTAACTTAAAATTTTGTAAAATGTATTCACCGTGGCTACCCCAAGTTCTTGTTGTTTGTCTTGACTCCTTCATGACCTTCCTCCACTTTTTGTGGAGGAATTTCTAAATGAATAATATTCCCTCACTACTCAAGGGATTCAGTCTCTAGTTTCAAACCTTGAATCACATCCATATTGAACTAGAATATATTATGTCTGAGGACCCTTCTACTAAAGGTTTAGTACCTCCTTGTAATCCTCCACTTGTAGATCCTCTTGGGCCTATCTTGATTTAGTCAACACCCCAACCTTTAGTATCTTCGTTGGTTTCCCCTTTGAACACCCAAATGATTTCTAGTGAGTCATGGTATTTTGTGGACACCTTTTCTCCACTACCATTCAACCCGCCTATCAAAACTTCCACACTTGTTGTGGGTTATCCTATTGTACAACCTATGGTTCATCCAGTAACCTTAGCTACACCCATTTGGCGTAGTGCTCATCACTCTGTTGCCTCCACTACCCCTATTTCTTTTGTGTCAACTTGTGGTGTTCTATGTATCATGACCTTCAACAATTTGTTTTATTGCAATCCATTGCTTGGTACAACTCCCCCACCACTACAGAGTGGGGGAAATCTTTCTGATGCTTATCCACCCATTAGGGGAATTCCTGCACCCATGCAATGTGTGGTACACCAAGGTCCATCTTTGATGTATTATTTTCCTATTCATAGCCACCCCATTGGTGGTGGTTTGGTACCTAACCCGTTTTATGTGGCTAGTGGTTTTCCATTCCCTCAACTGGTTGCATCTCCTTGGGGCCTTCCAACTCAACCATCTGCATATTTTGGGGGTAGCCTCTATCTTGGGGGAAACTCATAAGTTGGTAGCCTTCCTCACGCTGGGGGAGTGCCTTACTGTCCATCACTCTACATGAGCCCACCACAACCTCATGGAAACTATTATCCATCATAATCTATGTACCTACTGGAAACTTGTTGATGGGAGGACCTCCTTGTCCCTCTAGTCATTATGATTTTCCTTGATTTGATTCAGTTGCACCCACTCCATTAACTTTCTGTTATAGTTCCAAATCTCACTATTATGGTTTGTGATGCTGAACTCATGGCCTAGGGCAACCCCTCCTTCCTGACCTGGTCCAAAATCTAAAAAACAATGTTTTATTCCCTGTACGCGACATTTCCCTGAGTTAAACGTGTGTGTACGCAGGTTCATATATACCCAACCCGCTTATATGTATTAAAACACTTAAAAAAATATAAAACTCCTTATTTTCGAGCGGAGATCGTGGGTTTTACCTGTTGATCACCTGTTAGTGCCCGTGGCCTCAACTGTCCCCAACCAATTCCTAACTAAAAAACTACTTTGGAATTGGTATAAAAAGACACCAAAAGGAAAGGCCTAAGGGAGGAGAGAATATAGAGAAAGGTTATTATACTGAGATTTCCCCCTGATCAGGTATGAAGACCCTTGTGCCTTCTGCACTTCCCCCATTTTGTACAGGAAACTCTTGTTTCCTTGTGATTGGATGTTCATCCCTTAGTTATGACATCTTGGAGTGAGTATTGGAAGGAGACCTACTAGAGGATTGAGG
>APFE030040531.1:82393-105533 GCA_000404065.3 Pinus taeda | reverse complement strand
ATAGAACATAACCCTTTATAATTCAAACATGTGATTTGAACTCATCCAATTTTGAACAGATTCAAGTTTACAACTTCACAACCGTGAAAATTTATTTTATAAAAAACATAAAATGATAGCCTATGGACTGATTATTTTACATCTTTGACACTAAGATAACATAATCTCTTACATCTATATCCCTCTACATGGTTTCTAAAAATTATGCAACTACACGGTTGGTGTTGGAAGAATCTTCTGTAACTGTACTCAAAAGAAGCACTCTACTGCGGGGCCTGGACTACCAAGAAGGCATGATTTAGCCTGAATACATTTCAGGGTGATGTTGGATGGAGAAATTTCCCATAAAAACAGGTGAATATCAACATATATATATTAATGCCGAACATAAATAATTATTAATATATTAATGCCAACATAAATAGCTATTAATAGACTAACAATGCGGAGAGAATACGTTTTGCAGGTCTCAATCAATGTGAATAAACTTGCAGATTACTTTGGGTGCACTATATTCATGCAACATTGATGCCATGTTGCCGGGACCAAAATGACATACGTCCACTTACAAAAGGTTCCATGAAGGGATTTTTTTTTGCCCTTGGAGCAATTGGTGTATGAGATACATAAAGTTTTTGAAATGAAAATATATTTTACACCATTTAAAACATGTCAAAACTTGAATCATCATTTCTAAAGGGAAAGTATGTTTTGAGTGTAGGGTAGTTTGCAACTTACACCGTTTAAGTAATTTTCTTTCCTTCATTATTGTGCCTTTTAATCTTGTTGATATTTGTGTTGAAAGGTTAACATTAAGAAAGAAAATATATTATGAATGTATATTTAAAAATTAACGTGAATTTATTTAAAAATGCATTTCTATTTAGATATCATGTTTTTAATCTTATTGATTTTTGTTTTTTTATAAAAAGATTAACTTTGTGAATGGAGTCAGTACTATTATATATAAGTTAAAAATTAATTGAAAAAAAGGGGTGTATATCAATTTAGATAGAAGTGTTCATTAATTATAGTTAATTATAGTTAATGGTAGTTTTTATTAGTGGTAGTTAATTATGGTCAATGGTGATTAAGTATAGCTTAATCATATTTAATCATAGTCAATTATGGTTTACTAATCTTACCTAGACATGTTGGTCGTTAATTAGCACAATCACATTAATAAAGTGGGTGACGTATACTCATTAGTGTCATTTTCTACTTTTCACATGACAATTTACATATGGAAAATGACATTTGTAAAAGTATATCAACCACTTTATTAATGTGGTTGTGGCTAGTTGATACTTGTGCAAAAAAATATTATGAATGAATAAATTTAAAATTAAAGCACTATACCTCAAAAAGCATATAACTTTTTTTATCATTTTTATATTTTTTTTGTTACCATATCTTTAACTTTATTGATTTTACAAAAAAGTTGACTTTGTGAGTGACATTGATACTATTAAGTATAACTTCTATATATTAACATCAAAATTAATAGGATAAAATTTAACATATGAATTTGGATATATTACTATCTCAACCATATAAATTAAATCGATAACACTTACTTCATGATACATCTCAGGTTGTTAAAATAAAAAAAATCATAAAACCTAACTAAATTAAAATAAATTTATTAATTATTATTATTATATTACTAATTATAAAATGAATTAATATGTAAGTTAAACATATATATTTTAAAAAACATAGAACAAGATTATTTATCATGGAGATTTACTTCCACTTTACCATGGTTATTTTTAATTTGTAAATAAAATTTGTTACAATATCATGGCTTATCAATACCACATGCCCGAAATACCATAAATCAGCCCACATGACACTTGTGCATATGACATTTTGTTTTAATTAATCAATTTAATTAAAGAGAGAAAAGAACATAACTACTTTGGAGATAAATTTCAAAAATTAATTCGTGTATACTACTATAAATATTCATGAATATTCTATGGAGACTAAATCTCTACCATTCACACCCAATAATTATTGATAATGAAATTAAAATCCTGAAATCCTCATTCTAAAATAAACATGCATAGAGGTGTAATTAATGCTTATACAGTGTGAAGTGTATAATATAAATTCAAATATTTTTTCAAAAAACATTTTTAAGTTAATTAAAATTTTAATATTACAGGAAAAACATTTACAATAATAATGATAATGATATTCTCATTCATATATATATCTTTTATTATTATGATTTTCTCTCATACACATATACATATATATATATATATATATAATATATTATATAAAGATTATGTAGTTAACTTTTTAGAATGTTTTGGAATAAAAAATAATATAAACAACTTGTAACCTTTTATTATAAATATGCTGATTTATATTGATTTATATTGTGTGCATGTACACTATACTAATCCATATAACATTACGACAACGCCTTATTACATAAAGTGGCTTCAAGTCCTTTTTTTGTGAGCCTTTCTCAAACAAATTCATTGTGCCAATAACAGGCATTGTCAACATATATAAACACAAACAAGATTAAAGTGAACTTTTATATCAACATAACTATTTTCTTTTTCAAATACAAGAATCTTGTCAAAATATTTCTTGCTAAATTAGAAACAAATAATAAAATTATATAAAGAAACATACATCGATTAAAAGTGAACCTTTTACGTCATCGTAATTTTCTTTTAAATACAAGGATCTTGTCAAAATATTTCTTGCCAAATTAGAAAGAAGAATAAAATCGAGTTCACTACATAAAATTAAAATTGAAAAATGAAAATTGAAATAAAAAGGAATATATGAAAAATTATCAGCAAAAACATATATTATTTAGATATAAAAGTTGAGAATAACATAGATGCCTATTTGATAAGTTTTTAGAATTCTTGATTTTTCAGATGAAATATCATATTTATTGGTTGTTTTTACCTTTGTCTTTGTTAAACAAGTGGTACTCTAAAATCATCAATTTTCAAGGTATTCTTTTGACATTTAGAATTTTCTTAATCATAATGTATCAACAATATTTTTTTCAAATGTTGTTTTTCTAAAATTTCACAAGTTTTGAATTGTTTAATGACGTATTTTCTTATTTTCAAGGTGAGTTGTTTTAGAATGTAAAGCTTCTAAATTATCCACATTGGTAGCCATAGTAGTGACATTTCAAATCCATATCAAGCTTCATTATTAAGAGAGTTAAAGAATAAGATAATGGATTTGACAAATAAATAAGGAAAATGTATAATTGGGATAGAAGATACTTACATTTACTACGTATACCAAGAAATTGTAAAATACTAAAAAGAGTTGTCTTGTTAATAATAAAATGACATTGTTAAAATTATCATTAAAACTAAAGTTATGATATTTTAGTAAAGATAATTTAAAATTTTGATGCAGGTCTTTTGTTTTTAGTTAATCTTTACTGTTATCTACTTTTGAAAAAAATAACATAACATAAAGGAATATATTATCTCTGTATTCTACAGAACGAGAGAATTAAAACAACAAGATAAGTTATCAACTACATAACTGAAGAAGCAATTGCCAACAGTTTTCTCAACTATATTGTAACATTATAAAACAGATGCACACAGTGTGGAAAAGGGTCTCACATTTTTTTCAGCATAGAAGAATAATAAAAAGAGAGAAATATTTCTTTTCATCCCTGAATCCAAATGTCTCGTGATTGTTTTCATCTAATCCTTATCATAAGTAAGGTAAAGACAGTTGAACAATTTGTCAGAAATCCTTCCAGATAAAATAGAGACAAAGTTTCCATAATAAAATGACAAGCAGAATCACAACTACAAAAATGAATACAACCAGGAGCATCGAAGACACAACGGTTCCTTTCTTACTGACAAGCTACAAAGATACTAGTGTACGCTACAACAAGCTGTTTATCAACAAATACAACTACAGAAAAGAATTCAACCAAGAGTTAACCCTATGCATATTAAAAAATATTCTTTACATTGGTTTTTAAAAGTGATTATAGTAGCAAAAAAAATTACATTTCGACTACACAATTACAATTCCAAAAGTCCAGTGGCCCTCAGGGCGAGAAAACCCTCCTTTGGGAGTAGAACAATGAGAAGAGCGTTAGGGTTATAACCCTGAAAATTTATTATAGTTCACTGAAGAATCAACAACATTCAACCAACCGAACCGAAGACCTAAATTGGCATCAACCAAACGACATTACAATAGAAATCCAGGTCGAACATAAGAGAAAGCAACCAAAGAAATCCTCAACCAAACATTTACAGCAAGGAAAGACCCTACCGGTTCCATTCAAAGGAAGGGCTGAGGGATATGCCAGCCAAAGACCCAACGACCTACATCGGCAACACAACAAAGAATTAGCACCATTAACTGGAAGCAAATGAAAGAGACAATGGAAGGTTGATAGCAAGGGAGGAGAATGCCAGAAGCACTTACCTGTTCAACGTCCAATGCTGGATGAGGAAACTCATATTGGACTATGGCCATTGCAAAACAAAACTGTGCTCACAGGGAGAAACGCCTGTTAGTGCATAAAAAATTAAGGATGCAACATTCATCATAGAATGAATTCTTACCTTGCCAGAGTTGAGCGAATGCCTGAGGAAATGATCCTGTTGAGGCCACGACCTGAGTTCATAAGCATGCATACAAATCAACCCACAAGACAACCATACAAGTAGCCGAAGGAACCATAAGCAAACTCAGAAGAACAAGTGAGAAACGAATGTGAGATAGTGAGCACCGAGCCACCAAAAGAGTAGAGAAACCCTCACAACAGTTCAACAATTGACTAACAGAGTCGAGCTCACAATAGCGTGAACCAAAAAAAACACTAAGTAAAGCTATCAAAGATGCCACTTACCAATAGAGAAGCCACAGTCGATGCAGACAGAGCATCATTTCAAAAACAGTGACAGTCACCCACAGAACCACAGAGCTCTCAACCCAAACAGAACAAAACAAAAATCACTGGGAACAAAAAACAATCTAGGGTTTAGCCAAGAGAGGGAAGGAAACATGAGGGCAGGACAATTTTCCTCTCGGCGTACAGAACCATTAATACAGACAATTAATGCAAATCCAAAATATCGGTGCTAAAATCTGTTTTACAAACTAATCATATGCCCACTAATTAAATCATTGTTAATAAATAATTATTGGAGTGATTAAGTCACAAGACACGGGCTGGTCCCATCATAGTGGTATCATAGTAGGATTTAGAATTGGCTTGAGAAATGGAAGTAGGAAAACGAGGTCATGGAAGAGGTGCTCGGAGAGCAGTAGAGGAAGGATTGTGGAAGGAAATCAAGATCCTTACTGCCTGCTTGGAGGCAGTTGAAGCAGGAAGGAGAAGGGATCCAGAGGTAGGAGGTGATAGCAAAGAAGAAGTTGTGGTGACAAAAGATGGATTGGATGAAGAAGGATCAAAAATGAGATTGTTGAGGTCGGTCCTGTTGGCGACTAGTAAGCCTAAACCGGAAATTCCAAATTATGACGACAGCTTGTCCACATAATTTCTGTTAGACTGGATCAACAAAATGGATAAATATTTTGAGTGTCAAGAGGTCAGTGAAGACAAAAGAGTTAATTTTGCTGCAACGAAGCTGAAAGGACATGCAGCCCTGTGGTGGGACAGTGTCCAAATAGAGAGGAGGAGGATGAACAAGTTGAAAGTAAAGAAATGGTCAAGGATGGTGGCCAAGTTGAAAGGCAGATTTCTACCAAAGGATTACCAGATTGCACTGCATCAGCAAGTGAAAAATTTGAAATAGAAAGGGATGACAGTGAGAAAGTATACTGAAGAGTTCTACCTGGTAAATTTGAGAGCTGGTTATACAGAGGACACCCCGGAGAAAACAACAAGGTATGTAAACAATTTAAGATTGGAAATATTAGATGAAATCAACATTCTTTCGCCAAAAAGTATAGAGGAGGCATACCAAAGTGCCATGAAGGTAGAAGAGAAGATCACTAGAAAAAAAATGCTAGGAGAGGACGAGGAACCAATAGAGGAAGAGGACCGTCTTATGGCAGAGGCTGAACTGCTAGAAATAGTGAGGAAGGCAGTAGTTCCAAAAGTTTTGGGACAACAGAAAAATGTGACAGCACTAGAGGTCACAGGCCGTATCAGTGAGGGAGAGGAAATGGCTGAGGTAGAGGAGCTAACTATTAGCACTATAGGTGTCGCAAGTTGGGGCACAAATCTTTTGAGTGTCCTGAAGTAGAATAAGTTGGGCATAGAGGTGTGTATATCACACAGCCAAAGGAAGCAGAGGCACCCCCTCAGGAAGCAAAAAATTTGGCGAAAATAGGGGGAATCCTTAGTTTTAAACCAAGTGTTGCTGAAACTAGCCAAAGAAACAACTGAACGAACTCAAAGGAAAGCATTGTTTTGGACAGTTTGTAAGTGACACGGAAAATGCTGTAAGCTGATTATTGATAGTGGAAGCACGGATAACATGGTTGCCACGGAAATGGTAGAGAATTTGGGGTTGAAGCTGTTGAAGCATCCCACTCCTTACAAGGTATCATGGCTGCAAAAGGACCATTAGCTATTGGTAGATGAACAGTGCGAAGTTGAGTTCCACATTGGCAGATATAAGGATAAGGTTATTTGTAATATAATGCCAATGGATGTATGTCATATACTGTTAGGAAGGCCATGGCAGTATGACAGTAAGGTAGTACATGATGAGAAGACAAACTGCTATAAGTTTGTTAAAGATGGGATCAAGCACACACTTGTACCCATCAAGGAAGAGGAGACGACAGAAACAAGCGGGATGAGACTGTTACTAATGGGTGGAAAATAATTTTTGAAGCAGACTGAAGACAATGAAGTAAGCTATGCTATTGTAAGAAGAGCCAAGATGGTGTTGTAACACACAGAGGTGTCATATTTGCCTATGGAAATTCAGTAGTTGCTACAGGAATTCAGCAATATAGGAGCGGATGACTTACCAGATAAATTACCTCACAAGAGAAGTATAAGTCATCATATTGACTTTATACTTGG
The DNA here is from genome assembly GCA_000404065.3 of Pinus taeda. Classification (NCBI taxonomy): domain Eukaryota; kingdom Viridiplantae; phylum Streptophyta; class Pinopsida; order Pinales; family Pinaceae; genus Pinus; species Pinus taeda. The sequence goes on along the minus strand of APFE030040531.1, from coordinate 98,497 downwards.
AGCAAGTCTACCAAATAAGGCAGTGTATCAGATGAGCCCCGAAGATAATGAGGAGATTAGAAAACAAGTCTAGGAATTGCTAGATAAAGCGTTGACAAGGGAGAGTTTGAGCCCCAACGCAGTTCCAACAGTTCTCGCTCCCAAGAAAGGAGGAGAATGGAGAATCTGCACAGATTCGAGGGCCATCAAAAAAACTACCATCAGGTATAGATTTCCACTGCCACAGATGGATGACATGATGGACTGCCTGAGTGGGGCACATACTTCTCAAAAATTTATTTAAAGAGTGGGTATCATCAAATTCGAATAAGGGAAGTGGATGAGTGGAAGGCAACCTTCAAAACCAATGAAGGATTGTATGAGTGGCTGGTAATGCCATTCGGACTGAGTAATGCACCTAATACCTTTATGCGACCAATGAACGAAATGCTGAAAGAATTCATTGGAAAGTTTGTAATAGTGTACATGGATGATATATTAATTTTCAGCAAGACAAGGGAGGAACACTTTTGACATGTTCAAAGTGTGCTAGAAAAATTGCAGTAGAATAAGCTACTGATAAATCTGAAAAAATGTACCTTTCTGCAAAAAGAATTGGTTTATCTGGGTTTCGTGATTGCAGAAAATGAGTTGAAGATGGACCCAGAGAAAATTGCAACAATTGTCAACTGGCCATCCCCAAAAAGTTTGTTTGAGGTATGTAGTTTTCATGGGCTGCAGGTTTTTACCGTAAATTTATAAGAAATTTCAGTGAAATCTGCACACCTATATTGGACACTATAAAGAAGACAAGTCAGCCTTTTCCTTGGACCGAGGTACTAGAGAGGAGTTTTTAGCTACTGAAGAAGAACATCACAGAAATATCGATCCTAAGATTTCCAGATTTTAAAAATCTTTTTCAGGTTCATTGTGATGCAAGCGGTACGACCATTGGAGCTGTACTTAGCCAAGAAGACAAACATATTGTGTTTTTCATCGAGAAGTTGAATTAGAGCAAGAAAAAGTATTCATCCTACGACAAAGAATTCTATGTTGTCGTCTAAGCATTGAAGCATTGGAGACACTATTTATTGGGGAATGAGTTTGTTTTATTCTCAGATAATTTTACACTGCAATATGTGATGCAACAACATAAGTTGAATCACAAACCTATTGTGTTTTTCAGAGAGAAGTTGAATGAGAGCAAGAAAAAGTATTCATCCTATGACAAAGAATTCTATGTTTTCGTCCAAGCATTGAAGCATTGGAGACATTATTTGTTGGGGAATGAGTTTGTTTTATTCTCAGATAATTTTACACTGCAATATGTGATGCAACAACATAAGCTGAATCACAAGCATGCAAAGTGGGTAGAATATTTGCAGAGTTTCACCTTTGTGTTGAAACACATTAGTGGGCAGGCCAACAAGGTGGTGGATGCGTTGAGCAGAAGAGCCTTACTTCTGCAAGAGAGTACGATACAAGTACTCGACTTTGAGCATTTGAAAAACTTGTATTAGATCAACACAGACTTCAAAGAGGCTTATGAGGCCTATTAGAATCCTTTGTTGAGAAACAATAGTCCATGGTTAGACTATAATTTGCAGGAGAAGCTATTGTTTAGAGGGGGACAATTATGCATTCCTGATTGTTCAATGAGAGAGAATGTCATTTAGGAGAAGCACAATGGAGGTCTAGCTGGACATTTCGGCATAGACAAAACATTAGAGCAGCTTGGCCATTTCTATTATTAGCTAAAAATGTGAAGGGATATGCAGATATTTGTGACAAGATGTAAATTGTGTCAGTTAGCAAAAGGACACAGTCAAAATAAACGGCTATATATGCCATTGCTCATTCCAAGTAGACCATGGGACTCAGTCATCTTGGACTTCGTCTTGGCTCTACCAAGGACACAACGGGGTTATGATTCAGTGTTGGTAGTAGTAGACTGGTTTTCAAAGATGGCACCTTTCATCCCTTACAGAAAAACCAATGATGCCACTCACGTGGCCCACTTGTTATTTACAAAGATAGTTAGGCTACATGGTCTACCTAAGTCCATTCTCTTTGATAGGGACATGAAGTTTACAGGGCACTTCTAGTGTACCTTGTGGAAGAAGATGGACACGCAGTTAAGTTTCAGCTCTGCTTATCACCTGCAGTCCGACGAGCAAACAGAGGTGGTAAACAAGAGTCTGGGGAACCTATTACAAAGTTTGGTTGATGAAAATTCATGAATGTGGGATCGAGTACTTGCCCAGGCGAGGTTCGCTTATAATGACTCGCCCAATCATAGCACGGTTACAGTCCTTTTCAGATCTTATATGGAAATCATCCTCACATAGTGCATGAGTTACGACATCTGGGACAACAGGAAATACAGAGTGCTGATAAGGAAGAATTCGCTAAAGCGATGAATGATTTACATGGGTAGGTGAAAATAAAGTTGCAGGACATCAGTCAAAAATATAAGCAGCAAGTAGATTTGAAACAGAGAAAGGTACAGTTTAATGTGGGGGATGAAGTCCTCGCACATCTACGCAAGGAAAAATTTCTACAGGTGCATACAACAAGTTGAAGTACAGAAAGATAGGCCCCTCCAAGGAACATTTTCTCAGAATCGCCCCACCACTTAGTGCTTCTCAGAATCGCCCCATCTGCTACGAATCGCCCTAAACAATGCTTAAAAACAAATATACATTAGACCTCTGGATTCACACACATTGATTCTAAACTTTTTAGATTGCCAAACATATAGGAATTTTCTCCTCCAATATTTAGTTGAGAAGGGTTCTGACATGGAAGAAACCTAAACAAATACAAACACATGTAGGAGAGCTTGAATCAAAACTCTACAATAAGTTGGTGTAGAAATGATAAAGATTAAATTCTGAGTGATTTCCAATACTATAGAATTGTGTACTGGCATCGTCTTATAACATGAATTCTAATGGAAAATGAAAGTCCAACATATTGTGCAACCACATCGAAGGTGATATTGTCACACATTACAGTCCTCGAGGATCAATGGTCATTTGATGTGGCCTCAATTCTATTGTATAGTTCATTATTAGTGTCACGAAGCAACCTCTTAGTCTCTAGCAGAGTTTTCCTTGTAGAAATCAGATAAAAGGCATGTAAATAAACCTGAAGCCATATGAGCTACTTAACTACATTACCTAATACAAAACTCACTGCAAAATACAAATATGTTATATTCCCATGACAACACAGTGGCAAGTATTTTCATTTCCTCGATGGATTTTTCAGTGTAAGAACCCAAACGTTGATTTCACAAAGTAAAGAGTCCCTCATGGGTACACTTACCATCAGGCTCATTATATGTTTCCTTAGTTACAGATTAATGTTCAAATTTGTTGATTTTTAATTGCAAGTCTTTTCCCTCTCACATGATGGGTCTGATGCGATAGTAGTGTTCATTCTCATTCTTGTCTTCCATATACTGATAATATTCTTAGCATTACATTCTCTCCTTTTATAGATTTCAAAAATTAGGGTAATTTGTGGTTTCCTTTAATACATCGCTATAATCATTTTCTAATTGACTTTTTAGAATTGTTGCAAAAGGAGACGTTTTTATGCTATTGTTAAGATATTCACAGTGAATTTGATAAATGTAATCCTTTCTCAGTGGTAAATGATGTTAATGGAGGTCCAAACTTATTTTCCTCATTTTGGTTCTATTTCCCATTGTGGTATTAGTGTCCATGTGCTCCTCATGAGTCGCCTGCAACAAAATAAGAAAAACACAAAATACCATGTTACTATATTTAAAATGCCATCAAATTTATTATAGTGGTTCATAAGATGACAGTGATAGTGACCTTCCTTTAAAGGTTTTTAAAGAAATTAAAGTATATTATTATTATGGCCTTAGATACTCTAATCAAAGTAAATCGAGTGGTTGTAGGTAGCTCATTGTATTCTCCCTACATGTGGGGTATGATTTCACTGATGATGCATTATAAGGATTCTAATTTACACTAGAGTTATCTTCTAGGAACTTGCTTGTTTTTTCCAATTATTTCATTCTTGATAGAAAATACTCTGGAATCTAGGTTTGTGATTTATTGATAGAAAATGAAGTTATGCTACCTTCATTTCTCGGGAACACATTTATGAGGGAGTAACAAGGTCCTTGAGGTGTAACTAAGTTTCTTTAGAACAAATGAAACTTGCTTTCACGATTCCTTGTGAACTTTTTGTGAACATATTTTATGGAGAGGGTGATTAGTTTAGCGAGGGTCATTAGAGGAGATCCACTGTAATCTGACTCCAGTTCCTCTTTTTAGTGAAATACTGGCCTCCTATCAATTTTTCATGCTCAAAATTAAAATAAGGGTAGTCAGGAAAATGTGCTTGATGTGATATGGTAAATTTGTCCATCTATGTTTAGCTGATATCAGTTCCTACTATCAATCATCATCTAGGTTGTAAGGAATATCTCATTCCCTTAGCATGTAAAGGAATTATTGGTCGTTACTGAATATTTAATGATTATTAATTAATATTTCATTGATTATATTTCTTCTACATTATCAAATAAAATTTGCAAAATGAGTTACATGTTTGATGTGTAAATTTGTTTTTTAAAAGTTAGAATTTGTTTCTTGATCTTGCATCTGAATTCACTATCGATGGCCTGCTTAGTGCTGATAGGCCTCAATAGGATAAGATTGTTGTGTGGAACCTTTTTAGTTTTAAGCCTCATAAGTTTCAAAACTTTGTTTTCATTCTTCCAAGTATCCTAGTGCTCTAATGTGGTGAGGAATTTTTCAGTTGCTCATAATTTATACTCCTCCTTTCACCCTTTGGTTTCTCTAATTATCTAGTCAATAGAAAAGTTAGTTTCCACCATGGAATCTCTGCTATGAATATATTATTGTGTGTATAATTTTAATTTAGACTAATTAGGATAAACTATATTAAGGTTATATTTCCATCTCTACTAGTTCTTGATCGTCTATTGAGATTAATGATTGTTGAATTCTAAAATAATGGTGTATTGTCTTCAATGCATCTATTTCTAAATAGCACTGGGTTTCTGATTATTTAATGTTGTATTGTCTTCTATTAAGAGGTAGGTTTTAGTTTACGTATATGTTAAATAGACGTCATGCGGAAGTTTTGTTCCTTGTTCTGATTTTGTTAATAAATGTATCACTTTGCTCTTTGTGATTCTTAGGGATTTTATGTTTTCGATTCCATCTTGTGGCAGTTCATTTCCTTAAAAACAAATCATTTTTCTTCTTGCTTGTCTATACTTCTTTTTTAAGCTACAAAGATGAATTTATTTCATCCCATTTTCTTCCAAAGGGAATCTCTGTCTGACCGCTACTGTATTTTGGATTCATTCGTTCTACTAACTTACTTTATAAATGGTAACATTGGAGAGGCTTGAGAAATAAATTTGAACAAATTGTCCCATTCGATGAAAATTTGCAACGATGCATGAATATTCATTGTTTCCATTATCTCCAGCACCTTCGTTGAGTATTCCACGAGGGTTTCTTCTCTATGGAAATTATTGAAGAAATATTAAACCAATTTTTAATAATTAAATATTTTATAAACCTAGTAACGATAATATGGAAATTTCAGTAACATTATAATGCTATGGGGTCAGTAGACTTACACCTAAAAAGCTATATCTTTATTTAGATTTGTACATAGATCTTGTTACCAAAACCTTCTTTTCGCATAGGTCTAATTGAATTCTAGTACATTCATTTTGTATTAATATTTACGTCCACAAATGAATTCTCGTGCATTTATTTTTTTAGAAATCCATGTCTGTGTAGGATATTCATAAAACAGTTTATATCATTGATGTATGCATCGTATCTTGAAATAAAATTAATGATTTTCATATCGTGTTAAATGAGAAGTTATGAGCCATTTTTATGTTGTTGGATTATATGTCTTTTATTGTTTAAAATATCTACAATGCAATATTAAATTAGAGATATAATGTATGTTTTATTCAATATACAAATAATGACTTTTGAATTCATTTAGTGATGTAATTTGTTCATAATATCATGGTTTTTTAATTTTATAGCTGAAAAAATTTCAATTTTTTTTGTATCTAACATGTTATGGTTGAAAACATGTTGACTTTATACTTAGGAAAGAAAAATGATATTCTACTAAAAACATTAATGTGTTTTTTCCTCATAAACAAGTTTTTTTGGCACACAAAAATTTGGTTTTACTAGCATTTTTAAAAAAGTTTTAACATTGACCCTAAAAAAAACAATTCATCATTCGAGTATCATCACTTTTTCATTTTGAAGCTATATTTTGCACAAAAATTTTGTAGTAAATTTCGTAGTCACTGACATTTTTAAAACATGTTCAAAATTGTCCCCTAAAAAATAAAATCATCGTTCTGGTATACACACTTTTCATTTTTAGCACTGTTTTTGATGTTTTTTCGAGGTTTTTTGGCTAGAGTTCTCGTTTTGAGTTTATAGTTCCCGTTTCAAAGTTTACATTGTTATGAGCAGTGGAGGAAAAGGTTGTGTGCATATCTGAAATGTGAAGGATAGAAAGATGCTGGCAGAGGAATGGTGGAGTGGGACTGTGTGTGGAGATGTCATAGATAGGGAGATAGCATAAAAAAAAATGGAGATTTTCTGTTAGAAAATAAAACTTTTCCTTGAGTGGCAAAGAAATTAAAACCTTTAAACCTTTCCTGCTTCAGATTGCATAATGGAAACCTTAATTACCTGATCGAAAACCGTGAAGAATTGTCAAAAAAATCTGTACCTGCAATGATAAAAGCAAAATGCCCAAAAACAAAATAGTAATGAAACCTTAAAACCCTATCTAAATAATTACAATATTCACAAACTGCATGCTCTTAAATAGCCAGATTTATCGTTATGCCACAGAAATATTTTCAGAATTTTAAACTTAATGTGAGGTGCTTCAGAAAACCCTTCATGCATTTGCAACAAAAATTCTAATGATGAGCTTGGGATTAAAACTGGTTGGGCTCTTTCAGAAAATGCAATCTTGGGAGTTGGTTGGTTCAGCCGAAAACTTCCACTAACGCCCACTAAACTCAAAATTAAGGATATCCTACACAGCTTAAATCAACCATTAACATAGAGGGAGAAAACAACAATGAAATTTAGATCAAATAAAGGTACCTGCCATTATATTCTGAAATTAAACTATCATTCAAACCCCAGAGATTAGACAAGATACCTGTGCCTAAATCAATCTTCATCAAGCTATCATCAATGGCTGAAACTAAATTTATGCAGAAAAATAAAACATCTTACAACATTTCCAGAAGAGTGACACCAGCAAGATTTTCAACCCCAAAGTCTTTCTTTATTTCACAAGAAATGACTACAAAAGAGCTTTCTTTAGCACACGACTCTAAGATCGAATGATTTCAAATGTCCCTAACTCCCTATTTAAGGGAAAAATTTGCAATGTCTAGTTCGAGTGATCCATGTCAAACTAATCTTGACTATCGATGATGATCAAAATCCCTTTTAACCTCATTCGTCGAAATTTTAAATGCATTTTAATATAATAAAAAATTAAAATGTTGCATTTATTTCCTCAAAATTTTGACTTATTATTATTTATTATTTTTTTTATTTTTCAAATGTTTATTTATCTTTTTTAATTTATTTTTTAAAATTTATTTATTTTATTTTTTAGTTATTTTTAATTTTATTCTTTCAATCTTTATTATATTATTATTATTATTATTTATTTTATTATTTTATTTTGGATCCTCAACATAGCCTTTGGAAAAATCACCTAGGACCTGGGACTCAGGACTTATGAGGGATTAAAACATTTTCTAACCTTTTTTACAATTTTACAACTCAAGCAGGAAAACCCATTTGACATAGACCCTGATAGACCCCCTAGCTCTGCGACAAAAATATAATCTAACGGATCAGGCAATTTGTAATAACCTAACCAAATAATTAGGATTATTTCCAAATTACTTTTACATAGACTTGAAGCACACTAGGATTCCCCTAAGATTCTAATGGCAAAATCCATTCTTTTGGGGTTAGGCTGAAGGAAAACTCTGTTGATCATGGATCAGTGAGACAAAAAACCTTCCAGAACATATATTACCACTAGAAAATTAGGTTTTCCTAGGCAATTTACATAAATGACATAGATATACTAAGATTATTTACAATTTACACATGCAGATTGGGTTTACAACATAATATGATCAGGTTGATGATGATAGTTGAATGGCATGGACACATTGATCAAGTGCTATCCCTTTTGTGAAAAAGGTGCTGTAAGATGTTGACCACTACATGTCAACTAGGTGTTCAAATTCCAACTCTTGTATCGTTCTCTCCTGCAAGAGTAGAACTCTTCTGCTTAGTGCATCTATTACCTTGTTCGCTTGACCACTGATATGCTTCAATACGAATGTAAAACTCTGCAAGTACTCCACCCATTTTGCATGTTTGTGATTCAACTTATGTTGCCGCATCACATACTGTAATGCAGAATTATCATAAAACAAGACAAAATCATTACCCAATAGATAATGTCTCCAATGATTCAAGGCTTGGACGATGACATAAAACTCCTTGTCATAAGACGTATACTTTTGCTTGCTTTCATTTAATTTTTTGTTGAAATAGGCTACTAGTTTGTTTTCCTGACTAAGTACGGTTCCAATAGCTATACCACTAGCATCAAAATGAACTTGAAAAAGTTTGTTGAAATCAGGAAACCTCAAAATTTGCCTCTCAGTGATCTTCTTTTTCAATATCTAGAAGCTCTTCTCTACAACTTCAGTCCATTGAAAAGGTTGACTTTCCTTTTTTATTGTATCCAACATAGGTGCATAGATTCCACTAAAATTCTTTATAAACTTGCGATAGAAACTTGCCAACCCATGAAAACTTTGAACTTCAAACAACCTCTTAGGGGATGGCCAACTAAGTATAGCTGCAATTTTTTCTGGGTCCATTTTCAGCTCATTTTCTGAAATCACAAAACCCAAATAGACTAACTCCTTCTGAAATAAAGTACATTTTTTCAAATGTATTCGCAACTTATTTTGCTACAAATTCTCTCGAACATATCGAACATGTCGAAAATGTTCTTCTTTGGTCTCGCTGAAAATCAATATATCGTTAAGATACACAATCACAAATTTCCCAATGAACTCCTTCAACATCTCATTCATCAGTCGCATGAAAGCAGTAGGGGCGTTACTAAACCCAAATGGCATCACTAGCCTTTCATACAACCCTTCATTAGTTTTGAAAGTTGTTTTCCATTCGTCCCCTTCTCTGATTCTAATCTGGTGGTATCTTCTCTTCAGATCTATCTTCGAAAAATATGCTACCCCACTCAAGCAGTCCATCATGTCATCCATTCATGGCAATGGAAACCTATATCTGATTGTAATTTTGTTTATTTCTCGTGAATTTGTACACATCCACCACTCCCCTCCTTTCTTGGGAGCTATAACTGTCGGAATTGCACATGGACTTAAACTTTCCCATATTAAGCCTTTGTCCAACAATTCCTGTACCTGCTTCTTGATCTCTTCATTGTCTTTGGGACTCATCCGATAAGCATCTTTATTCGATAAACTATCTATAGGGATGAAATCTATGTGATGACTAATACTCTGCTTTGGTGGTAATTTATCTGGTAAATCATCCACCACAATGTTGCTGAATTCCTGCAACATTTCCTAGACTTCTTCAGGTAAGTCAGAAATTTCAATGTGCAACAACACTGCTCTCGGTCTCCTTATAAAAACATACTTTACCTTGTCATCTTCAATCTGTTTTAGAAATTCTTTTCCACCCACCAATAACACTTTTGTCCCACTAGTCTCTGCGATTTCTTCTTCCTTGATGGGTACTAGCGTATGCTTGCTCCCATCCTTGAAAAATTTGTAACAGTTTGTTTTCACATCATGAAAAAATTTTCCGTCATACTACCATGGTCTACCTAGCAAAATATGACACACGTCCATGGGCATGACATCACAAATCACTTTGTCCCTATACTTGCCAATATGGAACTCCACCTCACACTGCTCATCAACTAGTAGTTGGTGACCCTTCTATAACCACGACACCTTATAGGGAGTTGGGTGCTTCAATCTTTTTAAACCCAATTTCTCCACCATCTCTGTTGCAACCAGATTATCAGTGCTTCCACTATCTATAATCAGCTTGCATCATTTGCCATGTGACCTGCACACGGTCTCGAATAATGCCTTTCTTTAGGTTTGTTCAGTTGTTTCCTTTGCCAGTCTCAGTAGTACCTTGTTCAAGACTAAGGCCTCCCATGTCTCCGGTACATTCTCTACCTCCTGAGGGGATGCCTCTGCTTCCTCTATCTAAGCAACATATGCTCCTCTTTGACTAGCTTGTTCTCCTTCAGGACACTAAAAAGACCTGTGCCCCCACTTGTGGCACTTGTAACACTGGTAGGCAACTCCTCTGCCCCTACCATTTCCCCTTCCTTTTTGGTGTGGCCTTCCCCCCCTAGTGCTACCTTCCTTTTTTGCTGCCCCTTAGGTCTTTAAACTGTCGCCCTCTTCACTATTGTTGGCAATTCTTCCTTTTCCAAAGGATTGTACTCTCTCTCTACCAGTTCCTTGTCCTCTCCCGTCATTATGTTTTCTTGCAATCTTTTCTTCTGCCTTTAAAGCACTCTGGTATGATTCCTTTATGGCTTTTGAAGAAAGAATACTTATCTCGTCCAATATCTCCAGCCTTAGGCCATTCACAAACCTTGTTGTCTTTTCTAGGGTGTATTCAGTATAACCAGCTCTCAAATTCACCCGATAGAATTCTTCAATATATTCTTTCACCGTCATTCCTCTCTACTTCGAATTCTGCACTTGCCGATACAGAGAAATCTAGTAATCTTTGGGCAAAAACTTACCCTTCATCTTGGCGACCATTCTGGTCCACTTTTTAATGGGTAACTTATTCAATCTTCTCCTCTCCTCTTGGACACTATCCCACCATAAGGCCACATGTCCTCTCAGCTTGGTGCCGATGAATTTAACTCTCCTATCTTCGTTGACCTCCTCACATTCAAAATATTTGTCTAACTCACTAATCCAGTCCAACAACAGTTCTGTGGACAAACTACCATCATAGTTCGAAAGTTCAAGCTTTGGCATACTCCTAGCCAACAAAACTAACCTTAACAATTTGATTTCAGGTCTTTCTTCATATGATCCATCTGTCATAACTACAGCTTCTTCATCACTGTCATCCCATACTTCCAGATCCCTTCTACTTCCTGCTTTTACTGCAGTCAAACGGGAATTCAGGATCCTAATGTCTTCCCTCAATGGTTCCTCTACCACTCTTTGAATAACTCTGCCAAGACCTCTTCTTCTAGCTTCCATTTTCTTAAGAAAGATAGTTAAATGAACCTGCTCTAATACCAAAATTGATGGGACTAACCCTTTATATCCGCGGGTTAATATTTAATTGTTGACTGAATGATGTTAATGATGTGGTTGGTTGACCTTTATGGTATTGTACTATAGTTTAATTGTGACGAGGACATGTGTCCTGGTCTTGGGCCTCGTTCCTTCCTGCTCTTACTATCCTCTAAAACCATAAACTGTTCATTCCATTGTTGTTTCTCTATGCTGCTTGCGAGGTCTGTGGTTTCATGAAATGAGGGTTTGCTTTGTTAGTTTGATGGTGTTTGATTTCACTGTGCCTGGGCGTGCAACTCTGCGAGGGTTTCCACTTACATATGCTCTCATTGCTTCCAGTTCCGTGCTTGGTTTTGAGGCTCTGGGTCTAGAACCCTTGGTCTTAGTCTCTATTATCAGTTTCGCTCAGTTCTGGTTATGTTTTTAATTGCAAGCATTGGTTTTATATGATTGTCTTCAATGCACTTGCTTCGTAGTCTGATTGTTTGCTTGTATTTTATCTAACACAGGTTGTGGTTGTGGAGTGGCTTGACTTCCGGCTTTCACTTGGTGGTCATCCAAAAGGTGAGTTCTCTCTCTATGTTGCTCTTTTCTGCTTTGTTTTTCCTCTGTCATTGACAGTCTTTTCTCCTTGTGTGCAGCGATCACCTCTGTGACTGTAACCTTAATTTTGTGGCTTCTCCTTTGGTTTTCACGGGCTTGGCTCTCCCTTGGTGAGTTTCTTAATAACCCTTTCCTATGCTTTTTGTATTATTTTGTAACTGTGGTTTTGTTCTTCGGTTCTAATGGCCTGCTTGTTGACAATGCTAACTTTTTTGGATGCTCTCCTCACTTCGGTGCTTACTATTCATTGTCTGTCATCATTGTGCTTATAGAAAAGAGCATGAATTTAATTGTATTTCGAAGAAAATATGTTAAACCTATAATATGAATGGATTCATATCTGTTTTTTCTTCAGAATGATTCTGTGCATTTTCTTCATTTAGTTCTATGATGGTCAAAAATATTACAATAGTCGTTTCCTCTTTTCGTTTTGTAGAGAACACTAGAAAGTTAGCAAACCGCCACTAGTTACATTAAGTGGTTTGTGAATAAATGTCTTTTCTTGTTTTGTAAACTAAAAGCAAATTTTAAATAAAACTAAAAAAGAAAAAAGAACACGTAAGAAAAAACACTAATAGTGGCTGAGACAACCATTCCTAGAAATGTAAATGAAAATGGAAAACAAAACTCAAATTGTTATAAGAGACAAACTCCCAACCATGACCTCCCTGAGCTGGATGCTCCTGCATCAGTAGGGCATCGATCTACAAGCCCTAATTGAAGAATGGAAATACAAAGATTGAGTATATATACCAAAGGAGAAAATTCAACTAATCAGAAGAGCCTATTTCAAGGAAAAAGAGTTGACTCTTCACCAAACTCAGAACACAAAGAGCCACAGCCAACTGGACCAAAGGACATCCCTACAAAATAAAGGTCAATAAAATACTTATATGAAACACACTTTACTTTTCAGTAGTTTTTTTTTAATATTATCTAGTCTATTTTTTATTTTATAAGTAATTCTCTATTTAATTTTTTGATTATCAGTCTCTCAAGTAGAGAATAATACCAACAATCAGAATTTTTTTTGTATTTATACTACTAATTTATTTTCCAAAATGACACACTAAAACACACAACAATATATATTAACACTTTTAATTATAATAATAGTTTTACTAAATATATATAAAAAGAAAAAATAATATTATTAAATTTTAAATTAAAAAACCATTCATATAACATTTTTATAAAAAAAGGAAAAAAAACACATGTGGTAAAATTTGAAAGATATTCTAAGAAATATATGCACTTGCTTATATATTAGTTTGTTTTGAAGAAGGTTGTACATCCCAATACATACATTCACTTTACATTATTGTTAATCATTTTTTTAATAAAAATGTGTTGATAACTTGCTTGACAAATTAAGTTAATATTATTTTTCTTTCACCAATTAAATTATTGTTTAATAAGAATGATGTGCAATATGAATTCTCAAAGATAATGAGACAGAAAATAGACATTTAAATTAGATGTATATACATTTCTACTTTATATATATTTAACACCCACCCACATGAAAATAAGTTTATAATTTAAATTACACTAGATTGGCTTATGCATATTGGGTTATAAAATGTACCCAAATGCAATAAGCATAGGAAATGTTTTAAAAAAAATTAATGAGTGAATTATTTGGGTTGAATCTCTTTTTTGATAGATAAAGTCTTAGGGATGAGACCAGTGGAATATTGAGAATGTTGGGAATTTTTTTGATTCCATGTTAATTGGTGTGTAGTCTAAATATTCATTTGTAAATTACATTAATTATTGAGAAAATTTATTGAAACTTTATCCATTACTGTGAGGTCACATATATTTGATAAAAGTAACAGAAATTTTATTCTTTAATATAAAGATACATATGTTGATAAAAATTATAAACAAACATTCTCTACATTCGTGGATAGAGATTATAGAAATTCTATTAATATAGAAACCGAATCTATTTATAAAAATGTTATTCTTTATTTTGAGACAAAACTATTAAACTACTTGCAATTGTTGAACTCACCACCCACGTTTTTTATATATAAATATTTTTTAACATAAAATAAGTTTAAGTGAACTATATTTATAAATTAATTTTTATTTTTATTTGTTTAGACATATATTTTTATCATCTATATATTAATTTTTATTTTTATTTATTTAAACATATTAATTACAATGTAATGGTTTTGTTAATTTTTAATAAAGTTATTTTTAAAATGGATTTATAACATTTAAATTAAGTGTGTTAATAATAAAATAATTCAAAATTCAAAATTTATTTATATTTATTTATGTATTCAATAAAATAATTAATCTAGATTTATTTTTAATAGGATTTTAACAAATTTAATTTAAAGCTCCATTCACATTCACTATTTTAACCGTATGAAAGGGCACACATAAAAAAATATGCTTAAAATATGGTAGAGTACGAGATTTTTAAACTGATAGTTGCTCATTATGAGTGGTTGTAGAAACATGTACTTCAAGGATTGCATGGTAAACACAAGCAAGGAAGACCAATCAAAGAGGATGAACAAAGTAAGTATAAGAAAAACCAAGAACATGCCTAGAACTTGATGATCAAAGCACCATGAAGACTCCAAGATTGAAGACCCTTCGGAGGGTGGAAACACCAAGAGCAGATGATGACAAAGATCATCCACAATGAAAACCATGTCAACACTAAAGCAAGTCCATGTCATCATTCATTATCAGTCCCAATCATCCAAGATAGTGACATGTCAAGTTTCATCACATGATGATGTGGAAGATAAAATGTATCATTTTAATCATTGTATAAGACAAACAAGTAAAATCCCAAGCATCATAAGTGAACTCAAGAGTCACATAATTGAAAATGACATGTAATACCAAAAGTCACATGTAATTCCAAAATTCATTTGGAACTTCAAAGGATGTAGAAGTCCAAAGGTCACTAGAAGTTAGAAAGTCAAGAGTCATGAGGATATGGAAGGTCACTCCTCAAGTTATAAATAGGTCCTCATTTCTCATGTAAAGGACTTTTAGCCTTGGCTTCTCCCATAAGGCATAAGAGAGATAAGTTATTACTTTTCGGGAGCAAGTATTGGCTCCAATTGCTCTATTATTGGAGCAACTTATGTTCATTGTATTCATGCATCTTGGGAGTTTTACTTAATATTTGAAGCATGATGGCCAACACATTTTCATACATGGATTATGAATGTTTGTAAGAATATTCTATGAATGTTTATGGTTCAAGTTTCCTTTCACCAATACTAAGGTAGTTGAACTATTTCAATTATTTAGTGCTTGTCTTGTGATAATGTGTTGTAATGGTTATAACGATTGTCACATCTCTATGGACTATTCCCATGGATGTTAGACGAAACACTCTTGTTTTCGTGCGTATTTATTAGGATGGTACTATTACCTCTCCCTTAGAGACTCACCATCTTTCCCCTATGCAATAGAAGAACCTTGATGGACCTACAACTGAACATTCACCCGACACACTAGCTTGCATTTCGAAGACACATATGTGATTCTCTCTCCTGTTAACAACTAAAACTAAGGCATATCTTTAAATAGACAACAGCTGGGCCGTATTCCAGATAGGGCTCCCATCCCAAATGGTGTGAGGCCTAATTGGGATTGCATATCAGGGAGACCCCATTGAAAACCGATATGTCCAACACTATCAATAGGGTGGAAAAATATAATATCTCTTAATTATAATGCCTTACAACAATGAATGTACATGAATTGAAAAAAGCATAGTTTTTGCTTCATTCCTATAAAACCATCTACAAATTAATCAAAATATTATCTCATGTCTAGTTAATTATTAGAAATAAACTACCAAATCAATTATTTTTATTACTATATTTTTTAATATAATAAAATATAAATTTCCAAATTAACTTTGTTAATTCTTATTTCATTTTTAGCCATTCTTATCACATTTTTAACAACTTTCATTATAAAGTTTGCAAGTTAGATCATATATATCAAATAACAAAGTGATTTGGAACATTCAAGGTGTTCTCCCGGAGCATATAACTTCCACCAATTTGTTAAAA
>APFE030040531.1:35719-81470 GCA_000404065.3 Pinus taeda | reverse complement strand
TATGAAAAAAGTTTAATTATTATTTATTAGAATTTTTGGTTAAAATAGAACCTAACCATTTATAATTTAAACATGTGATTTCAACCAATCCATTCTAAGTTTTCAAATTTTGAACCGATTCAAGTTTACAACCTCATAACTGTGAAAATTTATTTTATAAAAAACATAAAATGATAGCCTATGGACGGATTAATTATTTTACATCTTTGACATTTAGATAACATAATCTCTTACATTTATATCACTCTACATGGTTTCGAAAAATTATGCAACTCTAAGGTTGGTGTGGGAAGAAACTGCAAATGATTTAATTCATGGTGCGACCCATTTGTAAACTATTCCATTCCTGAAAATGACTTTGAGCGCATCAACTTTGGTATGACAGAAGCTAATTTTGTTGAAACAGAAGCGGAACAACAGTCCGATCATTTTACAGGAAATATACCCAAAATAGACGAGATTTTCATGGATCCGGCGATCTTGACCAAAATGACATACGTCCACTCACCAAAAAGTTGCATGAAGGGATTTTAAAAAAAAAAAAAAAATTGTATATCAATTTAAATAGAAGTGTTTGTTAATTATAGTAAATAGTAATTAATCGTATTTTGTTATAGTTTAGTTTTTATTAGTAGTAGTTAATTATGGTGAATGGTCATTAAGTATAGTTTAATCATATTTAAATATAATTAATTATGGTTTACTAATTTTATCTCGACATGTCAGTCTTTAATTAGCACAATCACATTAATAAAGTGGGTGAGTATACTCATTAGTGTCATTTTCTACTTTCCATATGACAATTTACATATAATACCAACCACTTTATTAATGTGGTTGTGCTAGTTGATACTTGTGCAAAAACATATTATGAATGATAAATTTAAAATTTAAGTACTATATTTGAAAAAACATATAATTTTTTTTATCATTTTTTATTTTTTTTGTTACCATATCTTTAACCTTATTGATTTTACAAAAAAGTTGACTTTGTGAGTGACATTGATACTATTAAGCATAACTTCTATATATTAAGATCAAAATTAATAGGATAAAAGTTAACATATGAATTTGGATATATTAATATAACAACCATATAAATTAAATCGATAACAACTTACTTCATGATACATTCTCACGTTGTTAAAAAAAAAAAAAAATCATAAACCCTAACTAAATTAATAACTTTATTATTATTATATTATTATTATTATTTATTAAATGAATAATATGTAAGTTAAATATATATATAATTTTAAAGACATGGAACAAGATTAGTTATCATGGAGATTTACTTCCACTTTACCATTTGTAATAAAATTTGTTACAATATCATGGGTTATCAATACCACATGCCTAAAAAATCATAAATGGCCCCACAAGACACTTGTGCATATGACATTTTGTTTTAATTAATCAATTTAATTAAAGAGTGAAAAGAACATAACTACTTCGGAGATAAATTTCAAAAATTAATTCATGTATACTACTATAAATATTCATGAATATTCTATGGAGATTAAATCTCTACCATTCACACCCAATGATTATTAATAATGAAATTAAAATCATGAAATCCTCATTTTAAAATAAACATGCATATAAGTATAATTAATGCTTATACAGTATGAAGTGTGAAGTTTGTATTATAAATTCAAATATTTTTTCAAAAAATATTTTTAAGTTAATTAAAATTTTAAATATTATAGGAAAAACATTTACAACAATAAATCATTCATTCATATATATATATATAATATATTATATTATGAATATTTGATTATTTTCTATATTATATTATATATATATATAAAGATTATGTAGTTAATAAAAAACTTGGTAATCTTTTATTATAAATTTGTTGATTTATATTATTGATTTATATTGTGTGCATGTACACTACACTAATCCATATAACATTTACCACAACGCTTTATTACATAAAGTGGCTTCAAGTCTTTTTGTTTGTGAGCCTTTCTCAAACAAATTCCTTGTGCCAATAACACGCATTGTCAACATACATAAACACAAACAAGATTAAAGTGAACTTTTATATCAACATAACTATTAATTTTTTCAAATACAAGAATCTTGTCAAAATATTTCTCGCTAAATTAGAAACAAATAATAAAATTATATAAAGGCATACAAGATTAAAGTGAACTTTTACGTCATCATAATTTTTTTTAAATACAAGGATCTTGTCAAAATATTTCTTGCCAAATTAGAAAGAAGAATAAAATCGAGTTCACTAAATAAAATTAAAATTGAGAAATGAAAATTGAAATAAAAAGGAATATATGAAAAATTATCAGCAAAAACATATATTATTTAGATATAAAAGTTGAGAATAACATAGATGCCTATTTGATGAGAAATTTTTAGAATTCTTGATTTTTGAGATGAAATATCATATTTATTGGTTGTCTTTACCTTTATCTTTGTTTAACAAGTGGTACTCTAAAATCATCGATTTTTCAAGGTATTCTTTTGAAATTTAGAATTTTCTTAGTCATAATATATCAACAATATTTTTTTCAAATGTTGTTTTTCCAAAATTTCACAGGTTTTGAAAATATTTATTGTTTAATGATGCATTTTCTTATTTTCAACGTGAGTTGTTTTAGAATGTAAAGATTCTAAATTATCCACATTCATAGCCATAGTCTTGACATTTCAAATCCATATCAAGCTTCATCATTAAGAGATTTAAAGAATAAGATAATGGATTTGATAAATAAATAAGGAAAATTTATCATTGGGATAGAAGATACTTACATTTACTAAGTAAACCAAGAAATTGTAAAATACTAAAAAGAGTTGTCTTGTTAATAATAAAATGACAACGTTAAAATTATCATTAAAACTAAAGTTATGTTACTTTAGTAAAGATAATTAAAAAATTTGATGCAGGAGCATAAAGCTAAGGGCACCATGACTAGGTGTTGCTCTCAACTAAGGAGTAGAGGTTCATCAGTATTTAAATTTCAATTGTGTTTGTTAATTAAAAAAAATCTTAGGAACTTGTCTTATGTCATTGTAAGTTAATAGGTACTTAGGGTCAACACAACCAGGTTGTCTGGTCTTTTATTTTTAGTTAATCTTTACAGTTATCTACTTTTGAAAGAAAAAACATAACATAAAGGAATATATTATCTCTGTATTCTACAGAAGGAGAGAATTAAAACAACAATATAAGTTATCAACTACATAACTGAACAAGCAACTGCCAACAGTTTGCTCAACTATATTGTAACATTATAAAATAGATGTACACAGTGTGGAAAAGGGTCCGACATTTTTTTCAGCATAGAAGAATAATACAAAAAGAGAAATATTTCTTTTCATCCCTGAATCCATCTGTCTCTGTATTGTTTTCATCTAATTCTTATCATCAGTAATGTAAAGATAGTTGAACAATCTGTCAGAAATCCTTCCAGATAAAATAGAGACAAACTTTCCATAATAAAACGACAAGCAGAAGCACAACTACGAAAATGAATACAACCAAGAGCATTGAAGATAGAGCATGCGGTTCCTTTCTTATTGACAAGCTATAGAGGTACTAGTGTATGCTACAACATGCCGTTTATCAACAAATACAACTACGGAAAAGAATTTGACCAAGAGATAACCGTGTGCATATTAAAACAAAATTATTTACATTGGCTTTTAAAAGTGATTATAGTAGCAAAAAAAATTGCATTTCGACTACACAATTACGAGTCCAGAAGTCGAGTTCCTTGAAGAATCAATAACATTCAACCAACCGAACCAAAGGCCAAAATTTCCATCAACCAAATGACATTACAACAGAAATCTAGGTCGAACACAAGAGAAAGCAACCAAAGAAATCCTCAACCAAACATTTATAGCAAGGAAAGACCCTACCAGTTCCATTCGAAGGAAGGGCTGAGGGATATGCCAGCCAAAGACCCAGTGACTTGCATAGGCAACACAACAGAGTATTAGCACCATTAACTAGAAGAAAATGAAAGAGACAGTTGAAAGTTGATAGCAAGGAAGGAGAACGTCGAAAGCACTTACCCATTCAACAACCAATGTTGGATGAGGAAACTCATATTAGACCGCGACCATTGCAAAACAAAACCCTGCTTGCAAGGAGCAACGCCTATTAGTGCATAAAAAAATTGAGGATGCAACATTCATCATAGAATGAATTCTTACCTTGTCGGAGTTGAGCGAATGCCTGAGGAAAGGATCTTGTTGAGGCCACGACCTGAGTTCATAAGCATGTAGACAAATCAACCAAGAAGACAACCATACAAGCAGTCGAAGGAACCATAAGCAAGCTCAGAAGAATGAGTGAGAAACAAATGTGATACAATGAGCACTGAGCCACCAAAAGATTAGAGAATCCCTCACAACAGTTCAACAATCGAGTAACAGAGGCAAGCTCACAAGAGCGTGAACCAAAAAAAAAACACTAAGTAAATCTACCAAAGCTACCACTTACCAACAGAGAAGCCACAGTTAGTGCAGACAGAGTATCGTTTCAAAAAGAGCGACAATCACCCACAAAACTGCAGAGCTGTCAACCCCAACAGAGAAAAATTAAAATGACCGGGAACAACAAACAATCTCGGGTTTAGCCAATCGCGGGAAGGAAACCCGAGGCCACGACAACTTTCCTCTCGACCTATAGAACCATTAATATAGACAATCAATGCAAATCCAAAATATCGGTGCTAAACTCTGTTTTACAAACTAATCATATGCCCATTAATTAAATCATTTTTAATAAATAATTATTGGAGTGATTAAGTCACAAGACATGGTTTGGTCCCATCATAGTGGTATCAGCTCAAGATTTAGAATTTGCTTGATAAATGGAAGTAGGAAGACGAGGTCGTGGAAGAGGTGCTCAGAGAGCAGCAGAGGAAGGATTGCAGGAGGAAATCAGGATCCTTACTGCCTGCTTGGAGGCAGTTGAAGTAGGAAGGAGAAGGGATCCAGAGGTAGGAGATGATAGCAAAGAAGAAGATGTAGTGACAACAGATGGATCGGATGAAGAAGGGCCAAAAATGAGATTGTTGAGGTCGGTCTTGTTGGCGAGTAGTAAACCTAAACCAGAAATTCCAAATTATGATGGTAACTTGTCCACATAAGTTCTGTTGGACTGGATTAGTGAACTAGATAAATATTTTGAGTGTGAAGAGGTCAGTGAAGACCGGAGAGTTAAGTTCGCTGCAACGAAGCTCAAGGAACACGCAGCCTGTGGTGGGACTATGTCCAAATAGAGAGAAGGAGGATGAACAAGTTTCCAATAAAGAAATGGTCAAGGATGGTGGCCAAGTTAAAAGGCAGATTTCTACACAAGGGTTACTAGATTGCATTGCATCAGTAAGTGCAAAATTTTAAATAGAAAGGGATGACAGTGAGAGAGTATATTGAAGAGTTCTGCCGGGTAAATTTGAGAGTTGGTTATATAGAGGACACCCCGGAGAAAACAACAAGCTATGTAAATAGTTTAAAATTGGAAATATTAGATGAAATCAACATTCTTTCCTTGAAAAGTATAGAGGAGGCATACTAGAGTGCCATGAAACCAGAAGAGAAGATCACTAGAAAGAAAAATGCTAGGAGAGGATGGGCGAGGTAGAGGAGCTAACTATCGGTGCTACAGGTGCCACAAGTGGGGAAAAAAATCTTTTGAGTGTCCTGAAGTGGAATAAGCTGGACATAGAGGTGCATGTGTCATATAGCCAGAGGAAGCAGAGGCACCCCCTCAAGAAGCAGAAAATGTGCCAGAAATAGGGGAAACCTTAGCTTTAAACAAAGTGTTTTTGAAACTAGCCAAAGAAATAGCTAAACAAACTCAAAGGAAAGCATTGTTCTGGACAGTTTGTAAGTCACACGGAAAATGCTGCAAGCTGATTATCGACAATGAAAGCATAGATAACCCAGTTGCCATGGAAATGGTAGAGAAGTTGGGTTGAAGTGGTTGAAGCATCCCACTCCTTACAAGGTATCATGGCTACAGAAAGGCCATCAGCTGTTGGTAGATGAACAATGCGAAGTTGAGTTCCACATTAGCAGATAGAAGGATAAGGTTATTTGTGATATAATGCTAATTGATGTATTTCATATACTGTTAGGAAGGCCATGGCAGTATGACAGGAAAGTAGTACATGACGGGAATACAAACTGTTATAAGTTTGTTAAAAATGGGATCAAGAACACACTTGTACCCAACAAGGAGGAGGAGACGATAGAAACAAGCGGGATGAGAGTGTTACTAATGGATGGAAAACAATTTTTGAAGCAGATTGAAGACAGTGAAGTAAGCTATGGTATCGTAAGAAGAGCCAAGGCGGTGCTGTTACACACAAAGGTGTCAGATTTGACTGCGGAAATTCAACAAACGCTGCAGGAATTCAACAACATAGTAGTGGATGACTTACCAGATAAATTACCTCCAAAGAGAAGTATAAGTCATCATATTGACTTTATACCAAGAGCAAGTCTACCAAATAAGGCACCGTATCGGATGAGCCCCAAAGACAATGAGGAGATCAAAAAAGAGGTGTAGGAATTGCTAGATAAAGGGCTGATAAGGGAGAGTTCCAGCCCCTGTGCAATTCCAACAGTTCTCGCTCCCAAGAAAGGAGGAGAATGGCGAATGTGCACAGATTCGAGGGCCATCAACAAAATTACCATCAGGTACAGATTTCCACTACCGTGGATGGATGACATGATGGACTACCTGAGTGGGGTAGCATACTTCTCAAAAATTTATTTAAAGAGTGGGTATCATCAGATTCGAAGAAGGGAAGGGGATGATTGGAAGACAACCTTCAAAACTAATGAAGGACTGAATGAGTGGATGGTAATGCCATTTGGACTGAGTAATGCACCCAGTACCTTTATGAAACTAATGAACGAAATGTTGAAAGAATTCATTCGAAAGTTTATAATAGTGTACGCGGATGATATATTAATTTTTAGCAAGACAAGGGAAGAACACTTTCGACATGTTCGAAGTGTGCTGGAAAAATTGCAGTAGAATAAGCTACTGATAAATCTGAAAAAAAAAATGTACTTTTTTTGCAAAAAGAATTAGTTTATCTGGGTTTCGTGATTGTAGAAAATGAGTTGAAGATGGACCCAGAGAAAATTGCAGCAATTATCAATTGGCCATCCCCAAAAATTCTGTTTAAGGTACGTAGTTTTCATGGGATGGCAAGTTTTTACCACAAATTTATAAGAAATTTCAATGAAATCTATGCACCTATGTTGGAAACTATAAAGAAGACAAGTCAACCTTTTCATTGGACTGAGGCAGTAGAGAGGAGTTTTTGGCTACTAAAGAAGAAGATCACAGAAATATCGATCTTGAGATTGCCAAATTTTAAAAAGATTTTTCAGGTTCATTGTGATGCAAGCAGTACGACCATTAGAGCTGTACTTAGCCAAGAAAACAAACCTATTGCATTTTTCAGCGAGAAGTTGAATGAGAGCAGGCAGAAGTATTCATCCTACGACAAAGAATTCTATGCTATCATCCAAGGACTGAAGCATTGGAGACACTATTTTCTGGGGAATGAGTTTGTTTTATTCTGAGATAATTTTGCACTGCAATATGTGATGCAATAGCATAAGCTAAATCACAAGCATGCAAAGTGGGTAGAATATTTGGAGAGTTTCACCTTTGCGTTAAAACACATTAGCGGGCAGGCCAACAAGGCAGTGGATGCATTCAGTAGTAGAGCCTTACTCCTGCAGGAGAGTACGATCCAAGTACTGGGCTTTGAGCATTTAAAAGACTTGTATTAGATTGACACAGACTTCAAAGAGGCTTATGAAGCCTGTCAAAATACTTTGCTGAGAAACAATAGTCCATGGTTAGACTATACTTTGCAGGAGAAGCTATTGTTTAGAGGGCGATAATTATGCATTCTCGATTGTTCAATAAGAGAGAATATCGTTTGGGAGAAGCATAGTGGAGGTCTAGCCAGACATTTCTGTTGGGTTGTGTTATATTCTTTCTGCATAGTTAATAGGGGGTTTGAGGGGTACCCGTAACCCCACTTTATGGGGTCCAGGGCAGCGCCCCAGAAAATTTTGGTTTTTTGACCCTATCTTAGGTTGGGCAGACCTACCTATGGTTTTGTGCATGATTTTCGCACATGTTTTTTGATGCGATGGTTCTCGGTCCATGGTTTTGGACGCGATGGTTTTTCGATCCATGGTATTGGATGCTTCGGCATGTATAAATATGTATTGTAACATTGAAAGGAACATAATGAAAAATCAAGCTAGTAGTCCTAGTTTTGGTATCCAGGGGAAAATCTCTGTGCATATGTGTTATGCTCTCACATTGTTTATTTTCTTTGTTTTAGAATTAGTATGCAGGCAATTTCTGTACAGGGTTAAAACCTACACCTTGGTGGTGGAAATAGTGGCATTGGGTTTCACATCAATTATTTTTTACACCTTTTGGGTTGTATTGATAGTGTTGGACCCACCAACATGTCAAGGGATCTCTCCGATAAGAAGTCCCAACTAGACCTCAAACTGTTTGGTGTAGGAGTCCCAGCAGTGGGTCGTACGGTATCGCCTTGACCGCGGTTTCACGCGGAGATAAGTAAGATGTCCCTGTTGGTAGAAATGGTGTGACATATGTAGTATGTCAAGGAAGGCTCATGAGTAGTCCTAACACATGGACAATGAGGTGAGTGCGCCCATTGGAAACTTGTGAAAGCACGGAGTTAAGAAGGAAACACACGAGCTAAGATTAATCACAAAATGGAAGGCAAGTGTGCTAGAAATCCAAAGTGATGTTTAAACCAACAACAGATTTCAGTTAGATTCATACATACATATACAGAGAATAGCTACATATGCATGTATAAGAAAACAAATACATATATCATTTAGAGTAAACAAGATAGTTGAAATACCATACGACATATGAATGAAACGTGTTGGCTCTCTTATATTAAGAAGTGTAAGTTCCAATCATACAATACCACCATGACCAACCACTAGTTTTGACAGCAAAACATTACAGTCATTGCCCCTGCTCCTCCAAAGAGATATACTAGCTCTGCACAGTGGAGAAGCCAAGGCTCATTACAATATTGTCCATACTTTCTCTAAGATACACCTATGGGAAGCTTGGATAAACAAAAGCCTTTACAATGAGTTATGAAGGACTATATATAGCAAAGGGTGGGATGGCCCTTGACATTCCCCTTTGGACTGCTCATCTACCCTCATGACTCTTCATCTACTCGATGACTGGTCATCCAACTATCGACATTTGAACTTCCACTTGACAAGACATTACATACAATCTACACATGTACCCATGTGAGACAAAATAGGCTTGAGAAAGCCATACAAGACATCACTATGACTCGGACAACCATGGGAAGACCAACTCTTCGACATCCTCACAATGGTTGACAGTGGCGAACTGATGCCAAGCTTGGTAGTTCATGATGGTGTCTGCGTACTCTGTGGTGACATATTTCTGGAAACGAACTCTTGCCTCCATAGCATCCACGTACACTGCTTGAGGTCCTCTATCCAACTCATATGATAACATGCAAATCATTGTCTTGAATGCGGTCAGACTAGTTACATAATGATGTATGGTGTTTGCATTGATCACCAAGCCTATGCTGGTGGTTATGTGCATCAACTCGTCAAAATATGAGTCAAGCTCTAATCGAATTTGTGCCTTTTTCTTTACCTCGGTGAGTGTCCCATAGATGGGATCATGTGTGCATGCACAACAACATCCATACTCCTGAATACCTGTGCATGGGAAGCCTATAGACTAGTGGTGAGATGTGGTAAATCTTCATAGTTCCGGATCTGACTCTGAATGCGTGCCTTCATCTCAATAGCTCTGGGCTTCATCATCTTGTGTAAGTGTAAAGGGGCTCCCTTGTATCTCATTGTCCATGTTTGCATGTAGTCAATAATAGTATGCATGTTTGACAAGATACGTGCTCTCCTAGAACATTGCTGATACCAAGTGTTCAGATGGACAACTTCTTTATGCACGGTGCCAAACATGGAATACAACACCACATGACTAACTCAAGGGACAATACTTCATCCAGTATTGCCTTCTTCAAATCTGCTCAGGCGGACGCTATAACCAGTTCTCCTCCCCGCTTCGCCATATGTAAGTACTTAGCCATTCGCTTGTTCTCTTCTATCAGGAGGAAAACAATCGACCTAGTGGCTTTGGCATATGCTCTGGTAGCATCGGCTAATGTTGTTGGATGCTCGTACACGTCAGACACGATCACTTGTTCCTCAAACTGTGCAGGAGATGTGTGATCATCTAGAGTTGACACTCTGTGAGATTGCACAAATCTATGTTGGGACTCATCGAATAAGATGTTGTGCATCTCTCCCTCCAAATTATCTCCAAGGATTTCAATGTCTCCTTGGTCACTTCAGACTTGCTCCTCTTTTGGATCCAGTGATGTTGGTGGGTCAGGTAGAAATTCTAATTGTAGATCAACATGATAATGTAATATAACTAAAGAAAAATACTTTAATATACTTCTACAATCAAACTTGCAGAAGCTTGATAGATTTGAGCAAGATCAAGCATAACACATATAACCAGAAGAAGAATCAATGCACATGAAACACAGAAAAATAATCTGGGGAAAACCTCAGCTAAAAACCCTCCTATCTCTATTATCATACAAGTGGAAATATATCAGGATTACACAAAGCTTTAGCTCTCACAGCTAGCCAGTTCTCAGTACAATCCCTCACTGATGCCCACAGACAAAGTAGACTGCTCATATGCTTTCTCCTCCGCCCTCCAAGATCCTATTTCCTTTCTTTGTTTCTCTTGGGCGATCTAGCTATTACCAAGTGTAACACTGATCACTAACACTGATCTTACACCCTGTAAAACTGCACAAATATCAAGGAATGAATTCCTTCTGCACGCATGAGTTTTGTTTATAGGAAAACTCATGCAACTAATAGTACATTGTCCCTGTCTTTAATCTCCACTGGTTCTTTCTCTAAATAGACATGCATGAGTTATTGATGAGAGAATCTTCAGTTATCTGGAGTACACTACTTGGATGCATGCATGCATTAACTGACTAAACTCACAATTAGTTCCTCAAATAGTTTGGAACTAATTTAACTAGAGTTAACTCAGTAAAGTAAGCTAACTAATTACAACTCAAATATAACTCATACTTATCTGCTTAATTAAGGGATAACTGTTGCATGACTTTATAAAGACTTCTAGCTTGAATTTCTCCAACTAATTAACTCAAGATGAATTAAATAATTATTTTTCAAGCAGTTGGTGATACTAAATTCGAATTTTAATTCTCAATTTTAATTCAAGGACAAATTAAAATTGGGATATTCTTGTTGCCACATTTCAACACTCCCTCTCAACAAGAAAGGGATTATCTGCCACCCCAATCCTATTTCTATGGAACTTAAATTTACACTTTGACAATGCCTTTGTCAAAATGTTAGCATCTTGCTCCTCGGTCGAAATATACTACAACAACATGATCCTCTTCACTACAAAATCTTTGAGATGATGATATCGGATGTCGTTGTGCTTCGACCTATCAT
The DNA here is from genome assembly GCA_000404065.3 of Pinus taeda. Taxonomy (NCBI): domain Eukaryota; kingdom Viridiplantae; phylum Streptophyta; class Pinopsida; order Pinales; family Pinaceae; genus Pinus; species Pinus taeda. The sequence goes on along the minus strand of APFE030040531.1, from coordinate 69,866 downwards.
GAAATACTGGATTCTGACAGAGTTTGATACAACTCTGATTATCACAATAGATTACAGTTGGATCCATCCTCTGATTAAACAAACCAACTAGAATTTTCCACATCCAGATGGCCTCACATGCTACCTAACTAGCAACCATGTATTTAGCCTTTGTTGAGCTGAGTGCAACCGACCTCAGTTTCCTGTTGTACCAAGAAACTCCGACTGACCCAAGGTTGAAAATTCCTCCTGATGTTCTCTTCCAATTTGATGGACTCCTTGCCCAATCTGCATCAGTGAATCCCTGTAGCTTCACTCCCTCTATCCATCTGTACCATAATCCATACTGAGATGTGCCTATGAGGTATCTTAATACATGCTTTGCCAACTTTCAAAACATCTTGGTAGGCTGAACCATAGCTTGACTCAACTGGTTCACAACATAGCACAAATCTGGTCATGTGTTCACTAAGTACATCAGTGAACCACAAGCTGCCTGTACACGGTATCCTCTACTACTTCTCCTAAAGTAGCATCCTCCTTCCTCTAGTTACCTACTAGAGGAGTCTTTATGGGCTTGCACTTCTCCATGTGGAATCTCCTGAGTATCTCGTTGGCATACTTGCCCTGAGACACAAATAACTCCCCACCCTTCTACCACACTTCCATGCCAAGGAAGTCATGCATGAGACCCATGTCTTTCATCTCGAATTCTCTTGCAAGGTCCTCCTTACAAGACATGATCAACTAATCATCGCCTTCCAATATGAGATCATCAACATAAAGTACAATGATCAACTTCTTACCTTTCACCATGATGTTGTACAGGTTCTCATCCGCCTCACTCTTTGTGAAGCCCAACCCGGTGAAGTAGTTGTCTATCCTGGTGTACCAAGCATAAGGTGCTTGCTTCAGCCCATACAAAGCTCTCTTGACTCGACGCACATGCGACTTGAGATTGAAGGTCTCAAAACCTTCCAGCTACTCTATGTACACCTCTTCCTCAATCTTTCCATTGACGAATGTAATCTTCACATCCATTTGATGGATCTTCCAACCCATTTGTGCAAATAGTGCCAACATCGATCTGATAGATGAGTACCTTGCAATAGGAGCAAAAGTCTCATCATAGTCAATCCCCTCAACCTGTAGAAACCATGAGCAACAAATATTACCTTATGCTTCTCCACACTACCATTAGTAGCTTGCTTTACCTTGTAAAGCCAACGGGAAATGACAACTGACTTGTTCTCTGGTCTTGGAACCACATCCCAAACACTATTACAAACTATGGAGTCATACTCCTCCACCATAGCATCAACCCAAATCGGCTGCTGCACTGCTTCCTCAAAGGAAGATGGCTTGGTCTCAACACATTCCCCAGCAAGGGCCATGTATCCAGTGTACCACTCAGGTGACTTCCTCTTTTTGCGCTAAGAGGATGGTTCTCCCACATTCTCTCTCACATCTGACAAAAATATTTCATCTTCTCTTGTGCACTTCCGTTCATCTCTAGAAGGATCTTCTTGAGTGGATGTATCCACTCTTGGATCCTCTACATGCATCTACTTTGCATCAGTCTGAGGCTCCTCCACCTTAGGAACCAAAAATTCCTCCACAACCTCTAGTTGGATCTCCCTCTCAAGGGAAACTCGCATGGCTTTCTGCTCAGCAAACTTGAGATCTCTGCAAACCACTGTCCTTCGACTGGTAGGCAAATACACTCAATAGTTGTGGGGTGTATTAGTGTACCCCACAAGTATCCCCAACTCGGCTATCAGCTCAAGCTTCTTTCATGCATCCTTTGCCACATGGAAATATACCGATGAGCCAAAGATGCTGAAGTGACGCACATCTGGTCTCTTACCAGAGAAAGTTCCTCTGGTGTCTTCATCCCAAGTATGCGATGTAGGCTTCTATTATGCAAATAGACTATTGTGTTGCATGCCTCAGCCTACAAATGAAGTGGTATGCCTTGGTCATGCAACATTGCCCGAGATGCCCCTAAAATCATTTTGTTCTTCCTTTCAGCCACGCCATTCTGTTGTGGGTTATGAGGTGTTCTTAGCTCTCGTTTAATTCTTTCCACTACACAGAAGTCCTTAAACTCTTGAGAGACATATTCTCTACCATTGTTGCTTCTCAAGGCCTTGATCTTCTTCCCTGATTCTTTCTTGACCAAATCTTTGAATTCACAAAACTTTGAGAAGGTTTGGTCCTTCTTCTGCATGAAATAAATCCAATATTTATGAGAATAATCATCAATGAAAGTCACATAATACCTTTTCTTTGCTATGGATGTCGTTGAGAATGGTCCACACAAATCAGTATGAACTCACTCTAAGGTCACTTCTTCTCGACTTTCTCAATCATGAAAGGAAGAATTGGCGTACTTTCCTAGGTACAACCCTTACATGTGTCAACTTACTCAAGATTACCTTTGGGAAGTCTTGTAGATATCTACTACATTTTCTTCAAGGCCCCATGATGCAAATGGCCCAACCGCCTATGCCATAACTCACCAATGTCTTGGCTTTGCACCAATTCTACTTTCAAACACAATGTTGCACAATCATCCACCTTTAGTTTATAGAGATTCTTCTCTTGAATCACAATCCTCCTGGTCTAACCCGTGGCTATGTCTCTTAGCAACACCTTTCCTTTACTGAAGACAACATCGTAGCCTTTGTCCTCCAACATCGTGATGGATGCCAAGTTCTTCTTCAGTCTAGGCACACACTTCACATCTGTTAAGGTGAGAGGAGCTCCATGCTCCCTCTTAAAAGAAACTGTGCCCACTCCTAAAACACTATAATTTCCGTCATCACCCATCTCTATGTGCATCTTGAGGTCTTTCTCCTCCAAGGTACTGAATAAATTTTTATCGCCATTCATGTGAAATGAGGCTCCACTGTCAAGATACCAAACACAACCCACCATCGATGACACCATGCATGCCATGAGGGTAAATTCCATTTCGAACTGAGACATTAATGCCTCACCTTCCAATCCTTTTGTGGATCCCTTCTTGGACTTCTTAGATGGGAAATTAGTTGAATAATGTCCCATCTTATGACAATTAAAGCATATCACTTTAGACTTGTCAACCTTCTTCTCTTCATGAGAAGAATTCAATTTGGAATGGGAAGCCTTCCCCTTCCCTTTCCTTGCCTTACATGCTAAGGCCAGATTTACTTCATCATCATTCTTGGATGAAGAACTATCTCATGTACTCCTCTTGATCTCCTCCTGCATCAAATCCAACCACAGTCGTTCCCAACCCGAAAATTTCTCCCTTCCATTCACAGAGTCCTGGTAGCTATTCCAGCTCTTTGGAAGGCCAAGAAGAGCGAGGCTCACCATATCATCATCGGAAGTAGTCATTCCCACACTAACAAGCTCATCTCTGTAGGTGGTGAGCTTGTCCATATATGTGGAAATAGTATTTCCCTTTTCCATCTGGATTTTCCGAACCTTATCCTTGAGCGCCAATTTCCTCTAGTCGCTATTGTTCTGGTAGAGGTCCTTCAATGTCTTCCACATTGAGAATGGAGTATCCTTCCCATGGAGACTCGAGACAATATGGTCTTGAACTCCCTCCAGGATGATCTGTCTCACCTTCGCCACACACTTCTTCCACTTAGCCAATTCTTGTGCATTAGCTAGAGCTGGATTTGGGATTTCTTGATCAATGAAATCCTTCAAGCCATTGTCTTCTAATACAACTTCCATTCTATCTTTCCATGCTACGTAATTCAAGTTGCCTTCCAAGGCATACTCAAATCTCAAGCCATAGAATGCCATTAACCAACCTGAAGTATGAGATGAATTCGATTTGCACCTGCAACTCCAAACTTCAAACTTTGAATTCTCTTCTTCCTCTACTATTCACAGCTCTGATAACCTTTTCTTTGATACCATGTATAAATTTTGACTGTAGATCAACCTGATAATGCAATATAATTAAAGAAAAATACTTTAATTTACTGATACAATCAAACTTGCTAAATCTTAATAGATTTGAGCAAGATCAAGTGGAACACATATAACCAGAAGAAGAATCAATGCACATGAGACACAAAAGAATACTTTGGGGAAAGCCTCAACTAAAAACCCCGCTATCTATATTATCATACAAGTGGAAATATATTAGTATTACACAATGCTTTAGCTCTCACAACTAGCCAGTTCTCAGTACAATCCCTCATTGATGCTCACAGAAAAAGTAGACTACTCATATACCTTCTCCTCTACCCTCCAAGCTCATATTTCCTTGCATTGTTTCTCCTGGGTGATCCAACTTCTAGCAAGTGTAACACTGATCAATCACACTGATCTTACACCTTGTAAAACTACACAAATATCAAGGAATGAATTCCTTTTGCATGCATGAATTTTGTTTATAGGAAAACTCGTGCAATTGATAGTAAACTATCCCTATATTTAATCTCAACTGGGTCTTTCTCTGAATAGACATACATGACTTATTGACGAGAGAATCTTCAGTTATCTGGAGTACACTAGTTGGATGAATACATGCATTAACTAACTGAACTCACAATTAGTTCCTCAAACAGTTTGGAACTAATTTAACTGCACTTAACTCAGTAAACTGAGCTAACTAATTACAACTCAAATATAACTCATCCTTATCTCCTTAATTAAGGGATAATCTACTTAATTTAGGGGATAGGTATTGCATTACTTCATAAAGACTTCTAGCTTGAATTAACTCAAGATGAATTAATTAATTATTTTTGAGGCAGCTTGTGAGACTAAATTCAAATTTTAATTCAAGGACAAATTAAAATGGGAATATTCTTGTTGCCACATTTCAACAGGTCAACCTCTTGGTGGTGAGGCATGAGGTCGATGTCTTGTTCTAACTCCTACTGCTCGATATTCGTATCCATCTACTCAAGTGCTTCTTCAATCTCTTGATCAAAGTCCTGCTCCTACAATTACTCACCTTGCCTACTTGGTGCCAGCTATTCAGATGAGTCAACTACCTATACAGGTGCAATTTCATCTGTCTACACATGTTGTGCCCCCTAATGTACCTGTTCTTGCTACGCTTCCTTCTCATATCTGTACAACTCCTGATCCTTCCAGAGTTTCTCCTTCAACTCATGAAACTCCTTCTTTGTTTCCTCCATTCTCTATTTTTCTCTCTACCTTTATGCATTCCTCCTATCGCACTATTGCCTCTTCACCTCTATTGCCAAATCTGCTTTCTTCATAAGTTGGTCCACTCGAAACTTGCAGCTTTGTTCGTCCTTTGTGCTATTGACAATCTTCCTCTTGCCTTTGTCACACACTGGTATGTTTAACTTTGCTGCTAGTGCTCTCCTGGATACTACTTCACGCTGCTTTGCTAACCATTACATAGCGACGCTAACCAGTTCATTAGGCCTGGAGAAGCTGTAACAATATCTCGTTGGGTCCTCCTCCACCCAATGACATGCCCCATGGATCCACTGAAATTGTACTCTCACATAGTGATCTTTTACAAAACAATGCGGGTCATATGGATTGTAGCTTCGGGCATTGAAAGGATATTTCTTGATCTCCTCTACTTCAACATCCATGTGCTTTAAATTATGTATCTCGTATAACCTGATCTGCAACGAAAGAGTGGGCCAAGGTGCCTTCTTCTTCTGGTGTAGCCTAGCTGACAGTCTTGCCGAGATGTGGTATGATACTTCTTGCATGACGAGCTTGTCCAAGGAAAACTTCAACAAAACATGTGGAGGCTTATCCGTGTTGTACATCGATATGAAGATGTTGTACGGTGAGGCATACCAATCTGCTATGTCGATGAGTGCCTCCATTGCTTCCTTCGACATACAAGGTGGATCTTGCTCAAATATCATCTTATACACCACGGTAGAAAAATGATTTGGCAGATGTTTGATGACTCCTCTAAAGCTGCATTCGGACAACATTTTACAATAAGTGCTCATAGAGGTCTCCGCCGATGTCCATGCCCACTTCAAGCCTAGAAATCCTGATGGGTACAAATTTCATCCAAGATGTAAGAGGACATGTAGATTTCTACTTTCTGATCTTTGGGTGGCTACCGAGCTCTTGTTACTTGTTCCTTCCACCGGTGAGCCAACATGTCGTGTTGAAAATAGAAACAAGAAATGATAAAAATATAATCCAAAATATTCCAATTTTAATTTGTCCCTGAATTAAAATTGTGAATTAAAATCGAATTTAGTCTCACCAGTTGCTTGGAAATAATTAATTAATTCATTATGGATTAATTAGTTGGAGAAATTGAAGTTAGAAGTATTTCTGAAGTCATGCAAGAGTTATCCCTTAAATTAAGGAGATTATCCCTTAATTAAGGATATAAGATTGAGTTATATTTGAGTTGTAATTAGTTAACTTAGTTTACTGAGTTAAGTCCAGTTAAATTAGTTCCAAAATATTTGAGGAACTAATTGTGAGTTATCAATCAGTTGATGCATGCATGCACTCAACGAGTGTACTCCAGATAACTAAGGATTCCCTCATTAGAAACTCATGCATGTCTATTTTTAGAAAGACCCAGTTGAGCTAAATGTCAAGGACAATGTACTATCAGTTGCATTTTCTTTCCTATAAAGGAAACTCATGCATGTAGTTAAGGTAAGATTCCTTGAGGATTGCACAGTTCTGACAAGGTGTGAGATTGGTGTGAGAGATTAGTGTTCCACTTGATTAAGAGTTTTCCACTTGGTAATAGGAGGATCACCCAAGAGAAACTGCGCAAGGAAATAGGAGCTTGGAGGTCAGAGGAGAAGGCTTGTGAGAAGCTTTGTTTGCTCGTGAGCATCTAGGAGGATTGTACTGAGATCTGGCTAGCTATGGGAGCTAAGGATTTGAATAATTCTGATGTATTTCCACCTTGTATGATAATACAGATAGTGGGGATTTTAGCTAAGGCTTTCCCCTAAGTATTTTTTGTGTTTCATGTGCATTAATTCTTCTTCTTCTGGTTATATTTTTCAACTTGATCTTGCTCAATCTTTAAGCTTCCATAAATTGATAGTAGAAGTAGGTTATAGTATTTTGTTTTGGTTATATTGCACTATCACGTTAATCTACAGTCATATTTTCTACATGGTCTTGGAGCGAGATTTGTAGAGAATTTGCAGAATTTCTACATGGTATCAGAGCCAAGTTTATTGGAGCCTAGTTTATTGGAGCTGTGAACAATATACAGAGAAGAGAATTTGAAGTTTGAAGTTCGACGATGTAGGTGCAAATCGAATTCATATCATACTTTAAGGTTGGCCAATGACATTCTATGGATTGAGACTCAAGTATGCCTTATAAGGCAGCTCAAATTACATAGCATGGAAAGATCGCATGGATGCTATATTAGAAGACAATGTCTTGAAGGATTTCATTGGTTAACAAATCCCAAAGCCAGGTTCAACTAATGCACAAGAATTGGCTAAATGGAAGAAGTGTGTGGCGAGGGTGAGACACATCATATTGGAGGGAGTTCGAGACCATATCGTCTCGAGTCTCCATGGGAAGGATACTCCATTTTCAATGTAGAAGACATTGAAGGACCTCTACCAAAACAATAGGGACCAGTGGAAATTGGCTCTTAAGGATAAGCTTCGAAGAATCAAGATGGAGAAGGGCGATATTATTTCCACATATCTGAACAAGCTCACAACCAGTAGAGATGAGCTTAGCAATATGGGAATAACTATTGCTGATGATGATATGGCGAGCCTCGCTCTCCTTGGCCTTCCTAAGAGCTAGAATAGCTACCAGGACTCTATGAATTGAAGGGAGAAATTGCCATATTGGGAACCACTGTGGTTGGATCTCATGCAGGAGGAGATCAAGAGGAGCACAAGAGATGGTTCTTCATCCAAGGATGATGATGAAGAAAATCTAGCCTTGGCAAGTAAGGCAAGGAAAGGAAAGGGGAAGCCTTCCCATTCCAAATTGAATTCTTCTCATGGAGGGAAGAAGGGCGACAAGTCTTAAGTGAGATGCTTTAATTTTCACGAGATGGGACATTATGCGATTAATTTCCCATCGAAGAAGTCCAAGAAGGGATCCTCGGAAGGATTGGAAGGTGAGGTATTGGACTCTCAGTTCAAAATGGACTTTACCCTCATCGCATGCATGGTGTCATCGATGATGGGTTGTGTTTGGTATCTTGAAAGTGGAGCCTCATTCCACATGACCGGTGATAAAAAGTTATTCAGTACCTTGGAGGAGAAAGACCTCAAGATGTGCATAGATGTGGGTGACGATGAAAGGTATAGTGTTTCAGGAGTGGGCACAGTTTCTTTTCAGAAGGAGCATGGACCTCCTATCACCTTGACAGATGTGATTTATGTGCCTGGACTGAAGAATAACTTGGTATCGATCGTAGTAATGGAAGACCATGGCTATGATGTGATTTTTAGTAAGGGAAAGGTTTTCCTTAGACACATCACCACGAGACAGGTGAAACAGATCGGTTCATGAGTTAAGAACCTGTATGCTCTTGAGGTTCAAGATGCATGCAAATCCTTGAGGAGTAAGGAAAATGTTAGACTCTTGGTGGCTGAGAGGGAAAGTAAATTACCTCTCAACATGCAACCTCAGAAGAAGTCTTAAACAATTGTGGAGGAGCCACAATTGGAGAAACAAAGAGGATACTGAGTGAAGATATCCACTCATGGAGATACCTCCATTAGGGGGGGAATTTCGATCCAAGTGGGAAGAGGGATCACATGCAACCATACCTCTAGGCACGAGGTGGGGCGATGTGAAGTGATAATCCCAAGAAAGCTGAAATTGGGCAGGGTACATTGAGAGGTTTTATCTCATGGATCGTACCTTGCTACGGGAGCCCAAAGTACATAGTAGTTGGAGGAATCAGTGGGATTGATGCAGTCAGAGATCAAAGTGACAGAGGCTAGAGCAGTCACATACTGAAGGGCGTAGAGAAGGATTGAAAACAATGCAAAAAGGCAGAGTCATCAGAAGCGCAAAGTTTTCAGTTGACAGAGGCAATAAAATTCAGAGACTTTGATGACAAATGCATCATACTAATTCAAGTTGGATTTTTTTTTTTATTTCTAGAGTTGGTGGAGAAAAAACACTAGAGAGAAGTGTTGCATGCATAACATTCCAAAGGTTCACAATCGGGATCGATTTGAATTCCTTTCTTGTTGAGAGCGAGTGTTGAAATAGCAACAAGAAATGATAAAAATAGTATCCAGAATGCAATTCCTGGAACGCTTCCAAAAATTGGCAAGAAGCTGGAGTCTTCTGCTAGAGGAAGTGTCCCCAATTTTGTTCCTAGAATTCTTCCGAAATTGGCAAGAAGCTGAAGTCTTCTGCTAGAGGAAGTGTCCCAGATTACCAACTAAAGGCATGCTCAGGGGCATCTTTGTCTCTGGCTACAACTCTGAAACTGGGTGGCAAGTTGTGGCTCGAGCTCGCTTGATGTGACTCTGAAGCTTGTAGATGACCATCATTTCCCCCCCCCCATCAGATACAAGGTGAGATGATACCATGTTAAGTCAAACGCCTTATGCTACCTGCATATACAATTTCAGGTCTAGGAAACACATAGCATACATACTCAAATGGGTAGGGTCATTATGGCTTAGGAATACTAGCTTAGGAATACTAGCACCAGAACAATTTATTGCTTTCGAGTGGTGGGACAATCAGGGTAACAAACAATGAGAACTCCAACACTGTTCAGTCACATTATGAAAAGAAATTCTCTGTCTAATACAAATGGCCTATATGCTATCGATGCTACAATATACCAGTATAGGTACCAACTTCTTTCTAGTATAGGTATTCTATTGGAATTGTATTTCACACTATCCTTGCAACAATACTCAAGCAGTGACATGAATTGTGCAAGTTGAAACTCCTCATTCCCCTGTTATGCTTCAGATTCCACCCATGCTATTCATCTTTTTAAGGCATTGTAATACTCTCCATACCTATGCAATGAAACGGCCGCATGGCTAGACCACAAATCCCTCCATACGAAGTGCACAATGGAACGGCATAATGATTCCCAGATTATGGACAATACCAATCCTGCATGATAGATAGGCCAACAACACCACTTGGGATTTCAGATGGACTTCCAGTGTTCAACTACATATGAGCTTCCAGCATTCAACTACTGATTTAGATGATGGTCAACTACGTTCAATTTCTAACAGACAAGTAGCAATTCTATGTTAATGGATACCAGTCATCCTTTCCTCCATGCAAATAGAATTAAACCATCATTCCTAGAAATACAATTAAAACAGACGATAAATCAATTATGACTGTATTTCATAAAGAAGGAAGTAAAGCTTTGTACATTTCCACGCTGCAATGTCCAAGAGACTTCATTCTTTTTCTATATCAAGGCCAAGAGATCTTGTAGTCTCCAAACCAATAATCGTTGTCCAAAACTCATTGTAAGGGAGCCGTAACACATTGATAATCTTTTGAACTATTCCATTGAATTCTGCATCAGAGGTACTCTCTGTAATAACACAAAAAGGTAATGAGCAAGATTCTTCTAAATCCACAACGTTGCAAGTGCCTTGTAATTTCAGTTTCTGAGAAATTTAATCACCATCCCGGATAAGGCTTTAATGGAACAAATTTATGATGTATGTTTTCCACTCTTCATCTCTCCATCTTACAACAAATTAACTTAAACTCAATGGGGTTGAAATAACACTGCAATAGAGAGCGACCTTCTTGGACTGGAAAATTTGAGCCAATAAATTACAAGAATACTCTACCTTTCTGGTGAAGGAAAAATCGACTTCTTCCTTGGCACAGTAATTTCTGAAGATGCTCACACAATTCGGCCTTCAAAGACATCTTCGTATTGTTGGACAACTGAAACTTCAACCTCTTGCAATGAGGAAGTTTACCCACCTGGAGCAGTATTCAACATTCAAATCAGAGATGGGTTTCGTATATGCCAATATGCATTTGAAAGAGCTCATAGTTGTACTTCACAGTAATAATGCAGATAAATGGTGCAGATAACCAGTAATAATGTACTGCAGATGGTTCTTTGCAAGGAAACTCTATTTTCAGGAAGATCGGGTGTTTATGAATCAGGAGCAATTATGAATCAGCTATGAACCAGAAATAAAATGTTCAAACTTTGCAGAAAGAAACATTGTACCTAGTCTGTTGGGGCAATAGAAATGTCAGAGGAGTTACATTATATAAAACTAATTTGAGACCTGCACTCTGACTGGAAGAGCATTTGCTGCAATTTCTCTAATAGAGAGAGGAATGTTTACTGGCTTGATGGGTGATACGATGACACACTAGTAATTCTTTTGATCCATGGGCAGAGATCAGTGGGTAGGTTTGATGGATAGTAGTAGAACTAACAGGTTGCACCTAAAATTTAGCTGAGAAAATATTCATGAAATGTAGAATTCATGGCAGAAATAACCTGCATAGAAAAGCCATAAAACAAATGGCTCAAATTAATTATGTAGGGTAGGAATATGCCTGCTCTAATACCATGTTAAACCCACATAGGTAGCAATAAAATATGAAAGATAAAACATGAGAGTACAATTTTTATTAACAAGTGATATACATTTATAGTACATATTGTGACCCTTGTGTTCCACATCCCAAGGTCTCTTGGATTCCTTTTGTCTATTCGGCTTCCACACTAACCCATTGAGGATTAGGTGTCCAACAATTCCAATTTTAATTTGTCCTTGAATTAAAATCGAATTTAGTCTCACCAGCTACTTGGAAATAATTAATTAATTCATTATGGATTAATTAGTTGGAGAAATTCAAGTTAAAAGTCTTTCTTAAGTCATGCAAGAGTTATCCCTTAAATTAAGGATATTATCCCTTAATTAAGGAGATAAGATTGAGTTATATTTGAGTTGTAATTAGTTAACTTAGTTTACTAAGTTAAGTCCAGTTAAATTAGTTCAAAACTATCTGAGGAACTAATTGTGAGTTATCAATCAGTTGATGCATGCATGCACTCAACCAGTGTACTCCATATAACTGAAGATTCCCTCATCAGAAACTCATGCATGTCTATTCTAAGAAAGACCGAGTTGAGCTAAATGTCAAGGACAGTGTACTATCAGTTGCATTTGTTTTCCTATAAAGGAAACTCATGCATGCAGTCAAGGTGAGATTCCTTGAGGATTGTGTAGTTCTGACAAGGTGTGAGATCAATGTGAGAGATTAGTGTTCCACTTGGTTAAGAGTTTTCCACTTGGTAATAGGAGGATCACCCAAGAGAAACTGCGCAAGGAAATAGGAGCTTGGAGGGCAAAGGAGAAGGCTTGTGAGAAGCTTTGATTGCCTGTGAGCATCCAAGAGGATTGTATTCAGAGATGGCTAGCTGTGAGAGCTAAGGCTTTGTATAATTCTAACGTATTTCTAACTTGTATCATACTATAGATAGTGGGGTTTTTAGCTAAGGCTTTCCCCTGAGTATTTTCTATGTTTCATGTTCATTGATTCTTCTTCTTTTGGTTATATTGTTCAGCTCGATCTTGCTCAATCTTTAAGCTTCTGCAAATTGATAGTAGAAGTAGGTTATAGTATTTTGATTTGGTTATACTGCATTATCACGTTAATCTATAGTCATATTTTCTACATGATCTTAGAGTGAGATTTGTAGAGAATTTTCAAAATTTCTACATGTCAAACAAGATGCATGCTTTGCCTTCACTGGCCAATTGGTCCAATGTGATCACCCAACTCTAGGTGAAGATCTCCATGCTCTCTTGGCCATACAGGTGACATGCAAAGATAACCAAGTATTGATATGCCTTTCGGAGTATCTTTGTGTTGTAAACCTCATTGGTTGTCATCCTAAATTTGGCCATCTCCTTTACCCAGTTCTTCAAGATATCCCTAGAGTTGGAATTGCTGCTAGGTATGATGAATGGTGTCTCCATGGTGATTACTGGCTTCGACGTATGGTACATATGTTCATAATCCTGTGCCCTAGAGGTAGAAACATTCATCCTGCTGATTCTACGCAATATCATCATCTCAGGATCAATGTGCGAGATGATCAAATGTATCATGTTTGTGCATGGGAACATGGGATACGTGCATGAAATCTGGTACAAGCCAGACTTGTGAATGTTCACATAGGCTTGCCAGTCTTCGAGGTCTTCCCAAAATGTGCCTACAAATGCATCATTGTCTTCATGCCATTTCAGCTTGATGTCCTTGTCTACAATAAACTTAGTGTCTTCATAGATTGGCAAATTTGTAGACACTTGCTCAAACATTGCTCCAGTTTCACTTCCATCAGTGTCCTTTGATCCTGCTCTCTTGGAGGCCATTGATCCCAAACTATTGAGAGGCGGATGAACACCTGCTAGATTTGGAGACATGGTGACATGCATGGAAATAAATCTATTAGCTAAAACCAAATCAAACATGAGGGATGACATGCAACATACATGGGGATTGACTGGCAAGGATTACGTAATTTCTCCTAGGAGGCTGGGATACTAGTTGTTGGAACTACGCAAAAGGTAGTCTAGACTATTGGGAGGCTGGCTTGCTACTGGAATTGCACAATGCACAATCAAGGCTGGCCTACTAGCTACTGGTATTACGCAATGTGCAATTCAAGCTGGCAAGTGTTGCAAGTCTAGTGACTGCATTGCGGAATTTTCTAGGCCAGCAGTTACTACCCCTCAGAATTGCATAATGCAAGACTGGAGGACAATTAATGGAAATAAATGCAAATTTATGGGAGGAAGGTAGAGCCTTCCCTCTCAGGATTGTGCAATGTTGTCTTGGTGAGGCAGAGTCTGGGCCAAGGTTGCCTAGACCTGCCAATGAGCAACTGAAAGAAAATGGGGATGTGAATGCATGGCGATATTGAGTGTAAGTATGAGTGAATGATCATGAATGCAAATAGTGAATGTAAGATTCAGAAAATGTAACAATTTTCATGTGTGTGAAGCAAGTTGCCGAATCGGTGACCATTTGTGCAAAATAGTGTCATTCATGCAACAACAGTAAGATGCTAACGAAAACTAAAATGGTGCTAGTACTAGTGAATATGCATGTAAAAGATACCAAGCATTCATATAAATCAAGCAGACAACACTCACACAAACCAAAACACAAAAAGTGATAGAAATGTTGCAAAAGACAAGTTAAGCGGACTTACCTGGAAATAGTTGAGTTGGATGTGTCGAAGACTCCTGGATGCATTGTGGGATGCCAGAACTCCAAGATCGATGTGAAGAAGTGAGCTCTGAAGCATCAAATAAATAATTTTGAGGATCATGATGCGTATGCCACAAATCTAGGAAAAAGCGACACTTGGAGGAAAGTTTCTAAAACGATCTTTGCATGTAACATCCAAATGCTAAAAATATCTCCCTAAAATCTAGGGATTCTTTTTGCATGTTTCTTTATGCTATTTTGGGAAAAATAAGCCCATGCATGCAAGTCAAGTTTTCCCAATCCCGGGAGGAACCCGTCAACTTGATGGCACATGCAACAGTCTACTTGCCTAAGGGAGAAATTTGTGCATTTTTGGGAGGAAGCTAGGTTGGCTTCCCAAAGGGTTTGTGCAATTTCTAGGAGGAGCAGCTAACTGTCGCCTAGAATTGCACAATTTCTGGTCTGAGCAGTTCTGCTGGGTTAGATTGCACAATTTTCTCTAGGAAGGTTGACAGGTAGGATTACGCAATTTCTGAGCCTAGCAGGCTATCATTTAAATTTTTGCAATTTCTGGACGGAAGATTGGTTCCCCTCCAGAATTGCACAGTTCCTTGAGGGAGCTCCCTAGCCATCCAAGTTCGGGGAAGCAACCTATGAGGGGAGTGCAACAAGGTATGATGCACAGGTTGTCAAGATGCTAGAAAACCATTGGAGCTCATCTACTTGACAATGCAAGACATGTTGTTAAGGATGTTTGGTAGGGAGGCTCTAAAACGAAGCTAAGGAAAACTTTGGAGGGTGGTTCTAGCTACTACAACACTTGGTGACACATTGGTAGAACTCTAGCTCTCTGAATAGACCTTGTTCATGAAAATCAAGTCTAACACCTTCAGAAGTATTGTTCATTTCTTTGTTCATCTTGGTTTCCAAACTTGCTTGACTGTAGGATGTAGAATCTTCCAAGCCCTTGGTCGATTGACACACATTCCAAGCTAAGCCAACATAGTTGTTTCGATTGGGGATGAGGGTATATTGGTGCACAAGCAGTATAGTTGTCAGAGTCTTAGTTTCATATCTGGTGTTTCTCTACTGCTAGCAGGCCTAGAAAGTACCCTAGCAGAGTCTCGTAGGAACACAAGCATCACTCCACTGCCAACGATCCTGTTCAGTACCCTAGAAGAGTTACTTGTGTCACCTCTCTGTGCAATAAGATTTTCTCTTCTTTCACCTTATTCATTTTTCATTTTTTGAATATTTTCACTTTTCATTTTTCATTTTCATAACTGTGCATAACACTTAATCATTTTAGAGGTGGAAGAGGGATCCCAACTTATTGAGAGTAGAAGAGGTTGTTCCTTTAGAGAAGTAGTTTATTATATACCTCTGACGTGCCTGTTACGGTTTTCTCCCTCACCTTACTCTCCATGACTGAGCTGCTAAGGGTTAACCCAAAAACAACCTACTACAGTAGGTGACACTAGTTAGTGCACAATCATTGTATTTTAAGTAAGGTTCACTTTGAACAATATCTATTTTCCATTGGCGTATCATGGACTGAAGATAACAAGTTCTTCATACAAAGGTGAGATGATATATAACCAAGTATTAATAACTGCACAAGTCCTCTTGTAATTTACCTAGCTTGTTTCAAGAGTCACACACGGTTTCATGTGAAACTAACCTATGAACAAATACAAGCAAATAAACAACATAAAAAAGTGAAATAAGAAGTAAATGCGAAAGCAAAGCGGAAAGAAAACAAGCAAGAAAACAAACAAACATGTGAGGTAAGTAAGAAAACAAGAATGCAAGAAAACAAACCAAAAGAAAACACTACTCCTACTCCTAAACTAATAGTGCATGTGCCTAATCACCTGAAGTGATACTTCCAATGCAGCCACCGACGCATTGGTTGACCCATGTTGGTGAAGGCATGGTTTCCGAGCAAGACAGTTGTGTGAACCAGAAAACATGAAAGATATAACAATGAAGAAAAACACAGTCCAAGATTCAATGTGTCCCCAAAACATAAGTGAGTGCAAGTACATGAGATGAAATCCATGGACTCATCGTGGTGTTGTGCAACACTACATGGTGCTATGAAGCATACACATACTCTTGACTATGACATGCAAGAAAAGGAAAGAAAGAAATACAACTTGTGTCATGCACGTGTGCTTGCTATGCAAGATTCGTCCAATGCATGAGTGATGGGATCATGTAGTTCGAGTGGAGGAAGCATGACCTATGTGTGAGATTGATATTAAACACATATAGATGAGTGACTAGGAGCCTTGGGTGTTTCAACAATTTCCTGATTGAAAGTGAAACCATCCTCAGGATATCAGGGGCTTCACATAACCATCAGATCGGGCTAAAGTGCCTCGACAGTCTTGGGGATTTCAACTTTCCCGACAGATAGATCATCATAAACAGGTGGCTTCGAAAAATTAACTACAATAGAATCATCATTGTGATTGAATACAGTAGTAAATAGATCACGATAGCTACAATTAGTAAAATCAATCATTTCATCGACATCCTCATGATCTCATCAATAAAACAAAAGGGTAGATGAGAAGAGGACAAATTCACCCTCTGTGTTTCCAGAAAAAGAAGATGAAAAGTCAAGTGGATTTTCAATGAATAATTTATCCTCTTCATTGTTGGATGATGGAATAACATCTGGTGTGTTCGGAAAATTATCAACAATGGGTGCATCCATAGATGGAGTTACACATGTGAAATCATGGATGGCAGGTTCACCAAATATGTCAGGAAAGAATGAGGGAGGCTCGGATAGAAGGAAGTCATCCTTTGACGAGTGTTCATGCTCAAGCTCCCAATCAGACCCTTCATGAATGACAGCGCATGTTGGTTGTGTAACACCAACTCCGTCAATGGGTTGATCCTCGTTCACAACAAGCGTAGAGTTAGGAATGGAAGAACACAAGATAGTATCATTCGGAGTATCATCCGAGTATGAATATGGAGGTTGAGGTACAACATGCATGTGACAACTCAATGGATTCACAACCAAATCTACGCGAAAATTAAGTGAAATGATGTAGGGAGGAAGTGAAAGTTAAATAGATGTGTGTGACTGTTCTCCCACATCAATATGCAGTGGTGGAGTTGTTTAATGAGCGGACGACAGAAAATCACTAGTGACAGTGACCCTATCCATCTGTGATTGCACAACTCCGTGATTGAAGTATGTTGAGCGAGGCTTGGGCTCAAACTTCTTCTTGGGATGGACTGATTTGTTAAGACAATACTCAAATCTATCCCAAAGATATGGAAATTTCATCTAATTTTTCAGAGCTTCAAATTGCAAAACACGAAAGTGCTGCCAAAAATCCATAGTCGATTCATGCAGGGCCTTCCATTGTTGTAATAGTTTTTTGTCAAGAGGTTCTAGATGAAAATGATGGAAAGTAGATTCAATGAGATCAAAGAACTGCTCAAGTGAGTGCATGCTACCAGCATGTAGACTACAGCACCACCATTGTGGGGATTCACGAAGTGTGTATCCAAGAAGAAGATTGTCCTCTTCATCAGAACATTGATCCTCCTCATCAAGCATGGAAAAGAAGTATTGTAAGAACACATGCCACGCCACTTCGCCTTCACCATCATACATGAATTTAGACAAGAGATCAAAAAACTCCCTTGTGATGTTGAGAGTTTCAGCATGCGAAAAATATCATGGAGGGGTAAGTGTGATAGAATTCATGGTAGATGTACAAAGGTTCAAAATAGGATGAGAGGAAACATATTGTCATCTAACCCTCCTTCTAGCACCATAAATGTTGATGGTGTTGTACCACCAACATGTCAGAGGATCTCCCTGGTAAGAAGACCCAACTAGACCTTAGACCATTTGGTGTAGGAGTTCTAGTAGTGGTTTGTACAGTATTGGCTTGACCACGGTTTTGCACAGAAGCAAGTAACATGTCCCTGTTGGTAGCAAGGGTGTGACATATGTAGTAAGTCAATGAAGGTGCATGAGCAGTTCAAACACACAGAGGGTGAGGTGAGTGCACCCCTTGGAAACCCGTGAAAGCATAGAGTTAAGAAGGGAACATATGAGCTAAGATGCATCACAAACTGGATGTAAAGTGAGCTAGCAATCCAAAGTGATGGTTAAACCAACAACACATTTCAGTAAGATTCATAGATACATATACAAAAAATAGGTACACATGCATTCATAAGAAAAGAGATACATATATCAATTAGAGTAAACAAGATAGCTGAAATACAATATGACATATGCATGAAACATGTTGGAATTTTTATATTAAGAAGTGTAAGTTCCAGTCATATAATACAACCATGACCAACCACTAATTCTGATAATGAAACGTTACAGTCACTGTCGCCTGCTCCTCCAAATAGATATACTAGCTCTACGCATAGGAGAAGCCAAGGCTCATTACAATATTGTCCAAGCTTTCTCTAACATACTCCTATCAGAAACTTGGCTAACCAAAAGCCTTTACAATGAGTTATGAGGGACTATATATCGCAAGGTTGGGGTGGCCCTTGACATTTCCCTTTAGACTATTCATCTAGCCTCATGACTCTTCATCTACTCTATGATTGTTACATCCAACTATCGACACTTGAACTTCCACTTGACAAGAAATTACATACATTCTGCACATGTACCCATGTGAGACAAAATAGGCTTGAGCAAGCCATGCAAGACATCACTATGAATCAGACAACCATGGGAAGACAAACTCTTTGATAGTGGTGAATTGATGCCAAGCGTGGTAGTCTATGATGGTCTCCGTGTACTCTGTGGTGACATCTTTCTGGAAACAAACTCTTGCCTCCACGACATCCTGGTAAACTGTTCAAGATCTTCTATCCAAATTGTCTGATAACATGTGCATCATTGTCTTGAGTGCGACTGAACCATCGACATACTGATGCAAGTATTCTACACTAATCAAAAAGTCTGTGCTGGTGGCTATGCACATCAACTCATGAAAGTACGATTCAAGCTCTAGACATATTTGTGCCTTTGTCTATGCCTTAGTGAATGTCCCAATAGATGGGATCGTGTGTGCATGCACAACAACATCCATATGCCTGAATACCCATACATGGGAAGCCTGTAGACTACTAATTATCTGTGAGAGATCTTCATAGTTCCAAATCTGACTTTGAATGTGTGCCTTCAACTTGACCGCTCTTGGCTTCATCATCTTGGGCAAGTATAATGGGGCTCCCTTGTATCTTATTGTCCATGTTTGCAATTAGTCAACAACAGTATGCACGTTTGACAATATATGTGATCTCCTAACACATTGTAGTTGCCAACCCTTGAGATGGGCAACTACTTTATGCACGGTGCCAAACTTGGAATGCAATGCCCACATGACTGACTCAAGGGACACTACTTCATCCAGTATTGCCTTCTTCAACTCTGCTCAAGTGGATGATGTAACCAGTTCTCCTCCCTACTTGGCTGCCTATAACTCCTTAGCCATTCGCTCCTTCTCTATTACTAGGAAGCAAACACTGGAGCTAGTGGCTTCTGCATATGCTTTAGTAGCATCAACCAATGCTGCTAGATGCTCGTGCACGTTAGACACGATCACTCGTTCCTAAAACTGCACAGGAGATGTGTGATCATCCAGAGTTGACACTCTACAATATTGCACAACTCTATGTTGGGACTCATCGAATGAGATGTTGTGCATCTCTCCCTCTAGATTATCTTGAAGGATTTTAGTGTGTCTTTGGTCGCTTGGGACTTGTTCCACTTCTGGATCTGGTGAAGGTGGTTGATCGACCTCTTGGTGGTGAGGAATGAGGTCAATGTCTTGGTCTAACTCTTGCTACTCCATACTGGTATCCATCTTCTCAACTGCTTGTTCAATCTCTTGAGAAAAGTCATGCTCTTGTGACTCCTCATTTTGCCTCCTTGGTGCCAGTTGTTCAGATGAGTCGACTAGCTATACATGTGTAGTTTCATCTTTCTATACATGTTGTGCCCCCTATTGTACCTATTCTTGCTACACTTCCTCCTCATGTTTGTGCAACTCCTGTTCCTTATAGAGTTGCTCCTTCAACTCATGCAACTCCTCTATTTCCTCCATTCTTCATTTTTCTCTCTGCCTTTCCGCATTCCTCCTATCGTGTTGTTGCCTCTTCGCCTCTATTTCCAAAGTTGTTTTCTACACAAGTGGGTTTTCTCGAAACTTGTAGCTTTTTTCCTCCTCCGTGTTGTTGACAATCTTCCTCTTGCCTTTGTCGCATGCTGGTATGTTTACCTCTATTGTTTCTCTCCTGGATGTTGCTTCACACTGCTTCACTAACCATTCCACAGTGATACCGACCAGTTCATTGGGCCAAGAGAAGATGTAACAATATCTACATGTCTCCCCCTCCACCCAATGACACGGCCTATGGATCCACTGAAACTGGACTCTCGCCCAATGATATTTTACCAAACAATGCAGGTGATACAAATTGTAGCTTTGTGCGTCGAAATGATATTTCTTGATCTCCCCTTCTTTGACACACACGTTCCTGAAATTCTGTATCTCATATAACCTGATACGCAATAGAAGAGCGGGCCAAGGTTCCTTGTTCTTCTAATGCAACATAGCTAACAGTCCTGTCGAGATGTGGTATGATACTTATTGCATGACAATCTTTTCCAAGGAAAACTTTGGCAAAACATGTGGAGGCTTCTCCATGTTGTACATCCATATGAAGGTGTGGGATGGTGAGGCATACAAATTTGCTATGTTGATCAATGCCTCCATTAGTACCTTCGACATGCAAGGTGGATCACGCTCAAATATCATCTTGTACATCAGGGTGACAAATTGATCTGACAGCTATGTGATGACTCCTCTGAAGCCACATTCAAACAACATTTTACAATAAGTGTTCACAGAGGTCTCCACCAATTTCGATGCCCACTTCAAGCCCGGGACTCCTTACGGGCACATATTGCATCCAAGATGTAAGCAGACATGTAGATTTCTGCTTGTTGACCTTTGGGTGGTTGTCAAGCTCTTATTACCTGTTGCTTTAGCCGGTGAGCTAGCATGTCAGACCAGTTGCATGACTTTCCTTCACTGGACAGTTAGTCCAATGTGATCACCCAACTCTTCAGGAAGGTCCTCGTGCTCTCTTGGCTATATAGGTGACATGCCAAGATGACCAAGTATTGATATGCCTTCTGTAGTATCTTCGTCTTGTAAACCTAATTAGGTGTCATCATGAATTTGGTCATCTCCATTACCTAGTTCTTCAAGATATCCCTGGAGTTGGCATTATTGCTGGGTATGTTGAAGGGTGTCTCCATGGTTATCACTTGCTTCAACATATGGTACATCTGTTCATAATCTTGTGCCTTGAAGGTAGCAATCTCTATCCCACTGATGCTACTCAATGTCATTGTCTCAGGATCGGTGTGCGAGATGATCCAATGTGTCATGTCTGTGCATGGGAACACGAGATACCTGCATTCAATCAGGTACAAGCTAGACTTGTGAATGTTCACATAGACTTGGCATTCTTCGATTTCTTCCCCAAATGTGCATGCAAATGCATCATTGACCTCTTTCCATTTCATCTTGATTTCCTTCTCTACGATCAACTTAGTGTCTTCATAGATCAGAAAACTTGTATACACTTGCTCAATATGCTACTCCAGTTGCACTTTCATCGGTGTCCTTTGCTCCTGCTCTCTTGGAGTCCATTGATCTTGAACTGTTGAGAGGATTACAAACATGTACTAGATCTAGAGACATGTTGACATGCATGACAATAAATATGTCACCTAAAACCAAACAAACTTGAGGGGTGACATGCAACATACCTAGGGATTGACTGGCAAGGATTGCACAATTTCTCCTGGGAGCCCTGGAGACTGGCTACCGAAATTATGCAAAAATCAGTCTATACTGCTAGGAGGTTGGATGGATACTGGAATTGTACAATGCATAATCCATAATGGCCTACTGGCTACTGGGATTGCGCAATGCACAATTTCAGCTGGTTAGGGTCGCAAGCCCAGTGACTGCATTGCCAATTTTATGGGCCAGCAGTTAATTCCCCTTAGAATTGCATAATGCAAGATTGGAGGACAATAATTAGGAATAAATGCACATTTATGGGAGGAAGGAAGAGCCTTTCTTCTCAATATTATGCAATGTTGTCTAGGTGAGGCAGAGTCTAGGCCAAGGTTTCCCAGACCTGCCGATGGGAAACTAAAAGAAAATAGGGATGTGAATGCATGGTGATACTGAGTGTAAGAAGGAGTGAATGATTTTTCATGCAAATAGTGAATGCAAGATTCAAAAAAATGGAACAACATGCATGTGTTTGAAGCGAGTCGCCAAATCGGCAACCATTCGTGAAAAATAGTGCCATGCATGAGAAAGTAGTGAGATGTTAACGAAAAGTGAAATGGTGCTAGTACAAGCTAATATGCATGTAAAAGAGAGCAAGTGTTCACAAAAATCAAGAAGACAACACTCACATAAGCCAAAACACAAAAAGTGATAGAAATGCTACAAAAGACAAGTTAAGCAAACTTACCTAGAAATAGCTAAGTTGGATGTATTGAAGACTCTTAGATGTGTTGTGGGATGTCAGAGAGCCAAGATTGATGTAAAGAAGTGAGCTCTAAAGTGTCAAATAATAATAGTTTGAGGCTCATGACGCACATGCCATAAATCTAGGAAAAAGCGACACTTGGAGGAAAGTTTCTAAAATGATCTTCACATGTAACCTCCAACTGCTAAAAATAGCTCCCTAAAATCTAGCGATGCTTTTTGCATGTTCTTTTTGCTATTTTGGAAAAAAGTATCCCATGCATGCAAGTCGAGTTTTCCCAATCCCGGGTGGAACCGGTCAACCCAATGGCACATGCAGTAGTCTGCTTGCTTGAGGGAGAAATTTGCACATTTTTGGGAGGGAACTAGGCTGGCTCCCTATAGGGATTGTACAATTTCTTTGAGGAGTAGTTGATTGTTGCCTAGAATTGCATAGTTTCTTAGCTGAGGAATCCTGCTAGGTCAGATTGCACAATTTTCTCTAGGAAGGTTGACAAGAAGGATTGTGTAGTTTTTGAGCCGAGCAGCCTAATAGTCAGATTTCCACAATTTCTAGAGGGAAGATTGGTTCCCCTCCAGAATTGCACAATTGCTTGAGGGACCTGTCGAGCCAACAACTAGACCAAGTCCAGGAAAGTGGCATGTGAGGGGATTGCAACAAGCTATCATGCATAGGATGTCATGCTACTAGAAAACCACTAGAGCTCATGTACTTGATAGGGCAAGACATGTTGTTGAGGATGGTTGGTAGGG
Organism: Pinus taeda; assembly: GCA_000404065.3. NCBI lineage: Eukaryota > Viridiplantae > Streptophyta > Pinopsida > Pinales > Pinaceae > Pinus > Pinus taeda. The sequence goes on along the minus strand of APFE030040531.1, from coordinate 46,368 downwards.
AGGCTCCAAAATGAAATTAAGGAAAAATTTTGGAGGGTGGTTGTAGCCACTACAACAGGTTCTAGTTCAGAGTCAAAACCTATGTTTAACTTTGATGTTTTTAACTCAGCCATTAGTGACTACTTTACATGACATTCGTTAGTGGTATGAGTGGGTCCCTTGTGGAACTCACACCACTTTCCTATGTCTTTCTTCATCTTCCCATTACTATTATTTTCTTGTGGCTTTGATGGGTTATCTTATGATGTTCCATCCTGGCTCTATAATTTCTTCTATATTTTGGGGGTGCCCTTTCACGTCTCAAGATTTGTAGATCCAACGTATTACTTCGTCTGTTTAAATTTTCCTCGATTTTGACAACATATCATTATGTTGTGCAAAGCAAAGAGATGTCTAGGAACTTCATTTCTTCCTAGATGTTTTTGTGTAGACATCCATGGTACTTGAGCATCATATGTCACTCAGAGTCCTTGGTACTCACCTTCATATGTAAGGTATTAATGATAGTTGTGAACTATGGCACTTCTTGGTTCCTTTCTTGCTATAGTGTGGTCCATTTTATGTGCTTCCCTTCATAGGTTCCAACATAGTAATATTGTTCCTTAACAACATCCATAAAATAGCTCCAAGAGGGTTCAACTAAAAATAGTTGGGATTCCTTCATGGCCCTTTTCTCACAGTAAGTTTCCCAACAATACTTGACATGGGGGGTAGCCTTAAGGAATGCAAATGTAATATTTTCTCAATTGAAAAATTTATGGACCAAAAATTATCCTTCCAATAGATTTAGCCATTTATCTGGAGCACTTCCATTTATCTAGCCTTCAAATATAGGAAAATAAAAAATAACTTGTACCTTAAAGGGGGACACACCTCTCAAGTGGTTGTTGGATGAATATTGTTGTGTGCAGACAACAAGAATGTTCAAGAATAGACTACATTTGACCCAACACGAACATACAAGTATGAGAATACACAAGACACAAGAGTATTGGGAAAGGAATTTCAATCTGTGTTTGCATTGATCTTAGTGTATAGTTATACATGATGTGTCTGGTTGGAGAAATGTACCTTCTCTAAACCACCTATTTACTTTACCTTACATATTTACCAAGAATCACTAACATTTATATATGCATAATTATGATGAAAAACATAGGTCTAAAGAGACCCTTACAAAATCTCCCCGACCTTCAATTCCTTGCTTGTCCCAAGAAAGGATGCAAAATGTATTGAACCATTTATCTTTTACAGAATTATCCTTACTGTGCATCGACCATGCCTACTAGTCTATAAAGGTAACTCATTTGCAATAGCCACCAACTAGATAGGAAGATGCATGTATATGAGGTTTACTGTGACTACTTGTCCGGTGGCCTCTTTGTACAAATTTCCAATGTTCGCACACTCCGTAGTCTTCTTAATCCTATAAACTACTAATCCAATCCAAGGGCATCTTCTTTCTCTCCCTCTACGAACAAGGACATTACATGACTGTCATTCTTGAGAGTTCCTTCATTCAAAATATATGTGGTCATCTTTCAAATCAACCATCCTAGATTTTTCTTTGTCACAATCAAAGAAAAAGTATACAATCTTCATATTGGGGAGAATGACAAAATGATTGACACAATTTTTAGTGCTTTAGCTTTTTATGTGTATCATCTGCTCACGTGATGTTTTTCTTTGAATTTTTGTCTACTACTACAAGAATTTTTATGCTACTACAAAATTATATATTATGGTGCTCTGTTCTAGTTTCCTTGGTACGCTGTTGCAAATGGTTGTATTAACCAGGTATGCAATTTTATAAAGGACAAATATACCACTAGATATAGTAAGCTTTTTTATGCCAGTCAAAATTTTTATAGTTGGTTTCAGTATAAGTTAGTCTCATGAATGAACTATTTATTTTAGTTACAAAGTGGAGAAGATATCCTGCTTGAAGGAGAGTCACATTTAACCTTCCCCTGATTTCTAACTCTAATGACTGAATAAAATATTTAGCGGATGTATTGACTCAACTATCATTCATAAATGACAGACTCATTACATATTTATTTTATTAATTATAGACTTCAGATTTTTTTTACACATTAGAAAATCATATTTTGTAATCAATATTATACCCATTAAAAATATAAATTGTGTATGATCACATCAACCACTAGTCGCTAATTACTATAGTACTAGTCTCCATTTGCAAGAGTCATTTTTACAATGATGTTCTTAACCAAATATCTCTACATATTGACACAGTGGCTTGTTGCGAATTGTCAATAGTGGAAGTGGACTAGTCGACCTACCTAAAATCTAATGAAGTCGACAACATCGACTAGTCTAATGTAAGGAAAAATCACTATCCATGCTATGTATGTGGTTTAGCCGATCATCACAGATATCTTCTCATGATCAAGGTAGTGAAACTCATCCGCACTATAGTTTCCCTTATGTTTGTAGAATATGATGCCACTATTGCTTCTAAAGCCACTATAGGGTTTCTTGTAGAGATGATGCATCCAGGACATGTATTTGATATACCTTATTTCCTAGCTGAGTCCATCAAATTCCAGCTACAGCACTTTTGTACCACCTCATTCTTTAGATACTATTCCCTGATGTTTTATTTGTTCCTATACACTCATGTTGATGAATTGGAGTGCCTATGTTTCAGTTTGATGGCCCCAAACACACAGAGGAAGTTTGTCTTCAATTGGGATGTTGTTATTAGGTGGAAACGATACAATGAGGGCTACTCCCAACTTTATATCCTCTTACATGGCCATCTCTTACAAAATCATTCATAATGTCTCCCCCCCAAGGATTCTGCCCCATGAAAAAGAGATCCTCTATCTCAGGAAGGACACTAAGGTGGGTGACTAGTATTTTTTTAAGGAATATGCATATATTAGTGTTTATGGATGTGAGTTTCCTCCTTATCGCCTGCTAGTTTTCATGCCAATGATGATATTTTCCCAGACCATGCCTATTTTGTCCCTTCTAAAAAGGGGTATATGTTCAAGTTGCATAAGCCTGTAGGCCCTTTCATTTTTAACACCAGACATGCCTTTCATGTAGCCGAGGATTTACTAAAAGAAATGATTTTTGAAATGGGGGATATTTTTCATTATGACACTCATGGTGTCTTGCAAAGAAGAGAAAAAAATTAATGCTTCAAATTATGATCATGAATATAGGACTGAGATTGAATGGAAAGCTAACTTTGATTCATGGCCGATTAACACAAAAATGAAGAATGAGAATCCAATAGGAAAAGATAAGGCACATAAAACGATTGTGGATGAAACTGGGGATGTGGAAATGGAAGGCATTCACACCAGCAAGAAGGAAAATACCCAAGAAGTAGAGGAAGAGAAAATTGAAACTACGTTGGTGGAAATAAAACCAAACCAGTCAGGCTTCCAAGAAACTTTAGAAGATCCACTTCAATTTGTTGCCTCATCATCTTCATAGGTAGCCATTATGAGTTCTGCAGGGATCGCAACTATGACAGAGGTCAGTTGGCCTACAAGGAAAGAAATTTAAGAAATAAGTAAGAAGATTAGGGAGGGTGGTCCCATATCGGACCAGACTCCTAGTTTCTATGGACCTAGAGAGGAACCAGATGAAATTCTCGCTACACCACCCCTTGGAAAAATCACTCTCATCAAGATCATAGTTTAGGGCTTTGGATGTGTCTCTGGAACTAACAAGTGTCCCTCTACTCAACAAGATCAACTTCCATAGGAAGGTGTGAGAAATTCCATAGAGTGAGTTAAAAAGGAATTCCATGAGCATATGTAAAGCTGAGAAGATGTTGGAGAAGGTTGCAACAAAGATGAAGCAAGAGAGAGCTAATTCTAGTGCTTTGCATATTTAGAATGAGAACTTCAAGGAACTATTTTTGAAGCTGGGAGTGAACCCACACTAGTACAAAATGAGAGATTAGTGACTATGCAACTGAAAAGGTTAGTCACCACAATTATTTCAAGTGAATTACTACTAAATTTGAGCAATTTTAAGTGACCCAGCTAAAAATGACTAATTTAAACGACTAATTTAGTATAGGGATAAAATATATGACTAGACAATAAGTGACCCAACCAAAAGTGACTAAATTAAATGACTAATTTAGTCCAAGACTAAAATATGTGACTAAATAATAACTAACAAAATTAAAAATTATTAACGTAAATGACTACTATAGTCCAACAATTATATGTATTAGTCATTTTTTCTAGTCATTTTTAATTGTCATTCCAGAAATGGAAAATCACAATTTTGATAGGGAAGTGTTACATTTCATAGCCTTTCCTCCAATGAAAGCACGTCTATGTTCACATGTCAAATGTATGAGATGAAACTTTACAACATGGAAGCTAAGAGTTTCTCCAAAATTGATTCTATCTCTACCCAAACCCCCCACCTCTGTCTCAAGTGATGTTGGCATAAGGATGCCTAGTCTTGGCTCGACCATTGGAATATAAAGGAGGATATCATCTTGGAAATAGGGATAATGTTAAAAAATTTATTACCTCCAAGTTTAAGGATAAGTTTTAAAGGGATGATAAGGAGCTAGAGGGGAAAATCAAGATAAGTTTTTATAAAGAGTTGATCAACCACACTCTTTCTAACTAAAATTATCTTTTTTCCTTGACCAATAAGAAGAAGAAATTGAACATTGCAAAGATAAGAACTAACTCGTATGAGATTTGAAGTGAAACCATACATTGGTTTATTCCCAAAACACCCCATGACAAACAAATCAGTCATCTTTGTAATACTAAGAGAGTTAAAGATGAAAAATATTTTCTCTTGGATTACTTGGCTCATACTCACATTTATTCTCATTTCCAAAACATTTGCTACACTACCAACCTTCTTGACTTGTTTTGTTAACAAAGGTATAGTGATCTAGAAGAACTTCTTTCCCTTTTTTTTTTTAATCATAGAAATAAAATATTAAAAAGTTGCAATTAATCACTTACTTTTATAAGGACTGATAAACCACAATGATCTCAATAAACATGAATCATTAATATCGTATATATATATATACTCCCTAATATATATATATTATATATAATATATAATATACTAGTATATATAATATATATACTATATATAGACTATAGATAATATATATAGATATATAGTATATATATTAATTTATTATTTAATAATTATTTTAATAATAATTTTCAAAATAAATTATATATATTTCATATGTTAAATATAATATGACATATTAATATTTACCATTCATTTATTTAATGTATTATTTAGTTAATAATCCATATTCAAACTTCAATAACTAGAAACCTTATGTTAGAAACACATTTTTCAAGAAACAATAATAAAATAAAAAATAGTTCAAAGTGAACATGACCGTGATTTTTTCATTGGTGTTTCAACTTGGACAACCCTCACTAATATTAGGAATTTAGAACAAAAATACTCTGTATTTAACCTAGACAGGGTTATTTTCGGTGACAAAATAAAATTGTAGCCAACAACTATTAGTACCTTCATCATTCTTGAAAACACAAAAACCCCTATCTTAGATTTTGACATATCGGATAGTCTTTGTAAATAATTTTCCATTTGCAATAATAGAATAGTATAGATGATGGAGAGAGAGAGAGAGAGATGGATAGAGAGCATAAACAAATTCCTTACACAGTGGTGTAGCTAATGGCTATGAATACTTACATTCTCGACCTTCTTCTCACTCGGAAGCCTACGTCCAAGAACATGTATCATTTTTTTCCTTTTTGGGCTTGCATTGAAATGAGTTACTGGTTAGAAGGACTTATGTGCAAACTTAAATCACTAATAAGGGTTTTGTTTTCTTCTTCTTCTACAAATTTATATCCAAATATTCGTTGAATATCTACCATTTTTTAGGATCGTAGGAATCTTTTGATCTCTGTACATCTTCCAACCCACATGTAAAAATATTTGGAATTGTCAAAGAAAAGCTAGGACAATATTTCTTCAGAGAAAAACATATTTAGAAGACTTATTGGAAACATAGTTACACACTCATTTTTTTATGCTCATTACATGACTTATAAATAGAATAGAGTATTCTATAAATGTGGCAACTATCCATCGACCTATATTTTTGTAAACAAGTTCTTTGAGCAATTTTTTCATTTTTAGCTGTTATTATTTTTTATATTTATTAATAAATAGTTATTGTTGAAACACACATATTCCTTGAAAAACCTTATACAAAAACTTAAAGCATTTTTCCCCACGTTTGTGGATGTCATCAATAGCAAACATATTGGCATTGACTAATACACCTTCTTATCAAGCAAACTCACACTTTACAAGATGAAGTCCAGAAACCTCATGTGTGATCTGAGTGAAACTAAAAGGGGGCCATGTCACCTCACAAACCCTCTTTTCCACTTTAGGCCATCTCTCCTTGGGCTCAAGGGGGGATTCCCTAAATTAATATTGGTAAGATGTAAGGCTATGAATGTCAAGGTTTCATGAATTTTATATCCATCAAAATGGTTTTGGTAAAATTTTAGGGTATGAAAGTTTATGGGATGACTGGAGACTAGTTCCTTCCCCTACCAATATTTTTTGGGGGCATATGTGTTTAACTAAGGATTCATATGGGAGAAGGAAAATGGATGTAGGGTGATATCTAGAGCTTCCCACTACCAACTTTGGAAGATCCAAAAAACCTAGAATCTTAAACCAATTCCGTGAAATTCAATGGAAAACTCTCAACTAGAAACCTTGAAAGTGTTTTCAAGGAGGGATATATCCAAAATCAGCAAAGTGAATGCACGATCTACACTAGACAAATGCAATTACACATGATAATCATTCATAATCTACAAACCCTAGCCATTAAAATCCAAACAATGTTGAAAACATCCACAAGACCATCCCCACAAAAAGTCATTCTTATCATCCTTCCACACCCTCTTTTATAATGATAAAAGTAATAGAAGTTTAAGAACATGCTAAGGGATTTCTCCCCCAAACCCACCATGAAAAAATGATACGAAGTACATCTCTATTTTTACAGAGATGCTCAACTTGTTTTTACAATAAAATATTAATTTCTTAATCAAAATCTCGTAGTATAGCCCATCGGGGGGGGGTTGAAAGCTCACTTCTCTAATTAACTATTGAGAAATAAAAAAAATATGTGCTTCTTAATCCTCTTGTATTGTAATTAAGGGGTACAAGGCCTCAATGTTTACTCATATCCATAAATGAGGGGAATAGTGGGGCTTTGTTGCACAACATATCGCCTCTATAGGCCCTTGAAGATATCTTGCTTCATAAAACATGCAGTTCCATTCTCCATGGGTGGCTAAGTGGGCTTAAAAAATGTAGCATTCGTTCTTCAAAGATATTCCTCCTCCTTAAAGCATGCAAGCAAATCCCAATTCCTCTTTAAATGGTGAATGTATGCACTACAAACTAGGCACTCCAACCTTCAGGGGGAATATATGGGTTTTTACATGCATGCAGTCTTTGAAAGATAATAAATGGGTTTCCACATACAATATGAAGTTTATAAAATACGAATGAAAGCTCCATGCAAGGGGCTTCTCCTCAAAGCATGACCACAAACCAAGTGTTAAATCTCCATGTCATGAATACCAATGCTCCTTGGGTTCCTCTAATGGAATTGTAGGCAGAGACCCCACAAGAGGTGAGAAATATTTCAAATTAGGTGAAAAAATAATGTGTAATAAATCCAAATCAAGATATACAAGTTGGCTTCCAAAATGAACAGGTTCGTCCAGTCCAATTTTGTAGGTCAACTCGTCAAAACATTTTTCCAATGTGAAACATGTAGTATATATATATATATATATATATAATATATATATAATATATATATATAGATATATACACAATAATTCCCCTTATCAGCATAATTATGGATCAAGACTAGAGCATTCCTCTCTCTTTGAGGTATGTTCTATTGAACAAGGGTTGTTTTGGATCCATTTTCCTCTATGGATTATTCTCTCAAAAGAAACTAAAATATGCCAATGATTCTACCACTTGACCTTTGCTAAATGTCTGGAAGAGGAATCCGTTTCATATTTTTAATCCTCGACATCTTTGAAAACCTATCCTTATTTCACATAGTAGTATGAATGTCTTTAAAAAAAATAAATCTGGTAAGCATTATTGACAATGTTAGTACTGCTTTTCCTAAGAGCCTCAATTCCAAGTCGAATATAGGTGAAAAATCATTTCTTGTCCTAGAACATAAATTGTTATAATGATTCCACTATCTGAACTTGGAAGTAAATACTTAATGTGATCTAAGGTTGGTATAATAACACCATTGCCAAACACCACTCTTAATGCGAAGAGTCTCTTATAGATTGCATCTGTGTAAACATTTCTTGATTCGATGATGACAACCTATTTTCTCAACAAGGATTTATTTTCCATATCATTAGATTATATAAGGTATTTCACAAATGGATTATGGAGGTCCCCAAGTATAATCTTATATCTAGATCTTGAAAGAAATGTTGCATCACTTTACCAATTGTAGCCTCATCATTAACTCCACTCTTTCCAATAATTATTTAGACTTTCAAAATAGTTTTCTCACCTTGGAGATCTCACTTCCATGAAATATACTCTGAACATAATCAAATTCCTTCACGAGGGATTTCCTATCCCAATCAGATGCACATTGCTAAAAAAAATCATTTACCCTAATAGTTCCAGTGTGCTCTTACAAGGCATACATATGAAAAGCATTTCGGATGACCCTGCACAACCCTTCTATTGATACCCATGCTTATTTCTCCTTCACCAATTGCACAATATGTCTATGTCTAGTGAAAAAAAGTATCATAGGCTACCGATCAGAAAATATTCACTTAAAAGTCAATTTTGCTCCAAATAAGACACATGCAAATGCTATAGAATCTACTCTTGGTGCTACAAAATTTATAGTTTCAATCATCCATAGGAAGTTGACAGTAACATGTTATATTTTTACATCCTTTATGTCCAAATATGTCAATCAGGAGTGCTTAAGTTACATTGATATCAATATGAAAAAAGACTTGAATATTTCTAACTAATTTTGTGTTCCCTGGAGTCACGTGTAATATCCCTCCTACCTCCCCTGTACAAACTTTTGCAAAAGGATAAATTATTTCATACATTGAAGACTTGTTATGCGTTCAATGGTTGTTGCCTTCTTTGAAATTTGAATCTAACTATTGTCTTCAGTGTTTTCATACTTAAAGGATTCAAAATAAAGAATCATTTTTATTTGTTACTAGTTTTCCCCATTGTTGATGAATAGAGCTACCTTGTTAACTCCATGGGATCATCCAACTATGAAAAGACATGAAGTCAGGGAAAATTTTAAGGATGGAAATTTATCTTAAAGTTCATAAACCTTGGTGAATCTTAGTAGTCCTTAATATGAAAACTATAAATGTTTAGTGACATGTTTGTAAAAGTATTCAAATTTCTAATGATATTATATATAGTGTCTACAAAATTTTGGCGATTTTTAAGCTAAAATGATTTTATACTGTAAAATTTGGGCAAATCATTTTTTGAGAAAATGGAAATTGGCGAATCTTTTTTTGGAAAAAGCATGAAAAATTAGCCCACTTGCGAATATCAGCCCCTAAAATTTTCTCTGCATGAAGTAGAACCTATATTTCCTTCATTTTCATATTCTGAAATTTTTGTGCAAACCCTAATATAAACTAGTGGATAACACGCTGTTATGAAACCAGCTCACAAAAAGATAGAAAAGATAGTTGAACACCATAGAAATCAACCTCTTCGAGGGGGCAACCTCCTTTACATTACACAAATGAATAATTCTTGGATGATACAAATGAAAAGCTCTCATTTCTATATATAGGAGTCTAAGGGATCATAATATAATCAAAGCCGACATAAATATAATAATGTAAGGGCACAATAATAACAATAGTGGGCTTCTATGGGGCACATTAGTAACAATATGGGCACTACATGGGTACATCAATATAATAAGGGGGTTGTACTAATAACAATAAGGGTTTGCCCTAGTAGTATAGGGGCCTAACATGCCCCTCTCCTTCATAAAGTGTTGTCCTCAACGCTTGAGTAGTTCTTGATGCTTTTATATAAAATTATTGTCCTCCCATGTGGAATCTTCAGTGGGTAAGTTCTTCCACTTGATGAGATACTCTGAAATTGATCAATTTTGTAGCTAACAGGTTCTTGTTTCTATGACTGCTCTAGGTTCCAATATGATTTTCCCTTCCTGTTCAATTTCTGGCAATATTGTTTGAATTGGGATCTTTTGCAACTTTTGAATAAGTGGCCATACTTCTTCGTCCTTCTTCCTTTCATCCCTTGCTTCATTTATCCAATCTGGTTGGATAATAGAAATAGCATAAAACAATGCTTCCACATTCTCATCCTTTCTTGAGAGTGCATCTACAACAAAATTTTTCTTCCATTTTCTATAGATGATGTCAAATTCATAACCCAACATATTTGTGACACATTTTTTGTGTTCTTCTAAAGATAATAGTTGTTCTAAAAAGTATTTAAGACTATCATGATCCATTTTTACCTTGAAGTGTCTTCCCATTCCGTAAGGTCGCCATTTTTTAAGTGCATGT